>MDKI01270727.1:0-11852 GCA_005239505.1 Nicotiana paniculata
TGGCTTTAATTTGAGCGGGATTTACCTCTATTCCTCTGTTTGATACAAGGAAACCCAAAAATTGACCTGATTGCACTCCAAAAGCGCATTTCTCTCGATTCAACTTCATATTATACCTGCGTAAAATATCAAAAGCAGTAGATAGGTGCTGGAAATGGTCTTGCGCTTGTGTTGATTTTACCAACATGTCATCGATGTACACCTCCATCATTTTTCCCAGATGTTGTTGGAACATCTTGGTCACTAGCCTTTGATAGGTGGCTCCTGCATTTTTTAGGCCAAAAGGCATGACTTTATAACAATAAGTTCCCCTATTCGTGATAAATGAGGTTTTTTCCTCGTCTAAAGGATCCATTTTAATTTGATTATAACCAGAATATGCATCTAGAAAGATTAATAGTTCATGACATGCGGTAGCATCAATCATTTGATCTATATGAGGCAATGGGAATGAATCCTTGGGGCATGCTTTGTTTAAATCAGTATAATCTACGCATACTCTCCACTTGCCATTCTTTTTAGGTACTACCATGGTGTTTGCCAACCAGTTAGGGTATGTTATCTCTCGTATCGAACCAATCTTCAATAGTTTGTATACCTCTTCGTCGATCACCTGGTTCTTGAATAGTCCTTGCTTTCTTTTCTTCTGCTTAACAGGTACGAAGGATAGACCTTCATTTAGTTTATGAGTCATCACTTCCGGTGGTATGCCTGTCATATCTGAGTGGGACCATGCAAAACAGTCTGCGCTAGCCTTTAAATAATCAATTAACTTACCTCTTCGAGTGGGGCTTAGCCTCGTGCCTATATACACTTTTTGCTCAGGTTTTTGTTCAGATAACGGAACAGTTTCGAGCTCCTCCGTAGTTGTTTTGATGTGATCGTCTTCCTCCAGTTCATGAATGACGCCCGATCTGGAATCCGCATCTGTGTGGTATAGTACACCTTCCGTGGTAACTTTACTCTTTTGCTCGTAAGTATTTTCTTTCATGCCTATTTCTGCAATAATATCTTCCGTACCTATTTGGGCAGTAATTTTTTCCATGTCATTTTGGGCGGTGTTACCTATTTGGGAGATTTCCTTATCTCGTAATTCTTCCACTTTTATTTTCTTGTTGTAGTGTACCACATAATTTATATTTCTTGCGGTCTGCTGATCTCTTTTGATTCGTTGAATCCCCAATTCTGAGGGAAATTTAATTACCTGATGCAACGTGGAGGGTATCGCCTTCATGTCGTGGATCCATGGACTTCCAATGATCACGTTATAAGCCATGTGATTATCAATTACTTGGAACCTAGATCTTTTGATCACCCCCTCAGCATAAGTGTTTAGCTCAATTTCTCCTTTTGTTATAATCTTAGAGTTATCAAACTCGGATATGGCTCGTGGTTTTGGGATAACTTGATTTCCCAGTAGCATTTCTTCCATGAATCTTAGAAAAATGATATTAACTGAACTGCTTGGATCAATCAACACTCTTTTCACGTTAGTGTCATGAATAATTAGAGATATTACTAGAGCATCATTGTGCGGAAGCATTAATCCGCTGTTATCTGCATCATCGAAGGTTATATCGTCCTCTCTACGAGCACGTTTCCCGTGTGTAATTGTGAACTTTGTGGTTATTTTGTAAATCACTTCGTCTACTTCTTCACCATCGTGTATTACGTTAACGGTTCATTTTGGAGATGGAGGCTTTGGGGGCTCTTGCATGTTCCTCGTGTATGCCTGTTTACCTTTATCACTAAACAATTCTGTTAAATAGCCTTATTTTAACAAATTTTCTACTTCTCCTTGTAGAAATCTGCAATCCGCAGTTTTATGCCCATGATCGTTGTGAAATTCACACCAGTGATCTGGGTTTCTTCCACTTGGATTTTACCGCATCTCTTGGTCCATTTGACCTTGTCTCCCATGTTCTTCAATATTGAGACAAGTTCAGTAGTACTTCCATTAAAGGTATGATCCCCAATTTGAGTACTACCTCTAGGTCGTTCATCTCGATCTTTTCTTAGATCTAGATGATGATGAGATTACATCTCCTCCTTGTAGTCTATAGTTTGACCTAGTGTTTTTGAACCTGGGGCGGATATCGCGTCCCGAGGGTATTAAGTAAGGATCGTACCTATTTTACCTGATCTTCTATCTGATTCAGGTCGTCTGGATCTGGAATGATCTTCATCTCTTGAACGAGCAACGATATCTTCTTCTATTCTGAGTTTAGTACTGTACCTGTTATATACATCGTTCCATGTTGTGGCGGGGAATTCTCTTAGATTCTCCTTAAGTCGCCTGGTGACTTCTGAGCTTTTATCGTTCAGATTGCTTGCAAATTCCATGGCTGCCCAATTACCAGGCACCCTGGGTAACTGCATTATTTCTCGTTGAAACCTATCTACAAACTCACGGAGTAGTTCCGTGTCTCCTTGTTTTATTTTTAATATGTCTTCCATTCTCTTCTCAACTTTTTGTGCACCAGAGTGTGCTTTTATAAACGAATCTGCAAGCTCAGCAAAAGAGTCAATAGAATTTTCAGGGAGAAGAGAATACCAGGTTAGAGCCCCTTTGGTAAGTGTTTCCCCAAATTTTTTGACAAGGACTGATTCAATCTCTTGTTTCGTTAAGTCGTTGCCTTTTACCCCAGTAGTGAAAGCAGTCACATGGTCGCGTGGGTCAGTTGTTCCATCATATTTGGGAACGTCAGGCATTTTAAAGTTCTTGGGTATAGGAAAAGGTGCCGCACTAGGCTTCCACGGTTGTTGAGAATATCTATCAACATCGATGCCTTTGATAACAGGTGGTACACCAGGAATTTGTTCGATGCGATCGTTCTGCTCCTTCATCTGTTTCTGCATGATTAACATTAAATTTTGTAATTCTGAGTTATTAGATATACCTGGTCTCGTTTAGAGAGATTCATTAGGAGTATCTCCTCTTCCTGAGTTTGGCAACCCAGATTGAGAATTTTCCATGGTGATGGTATTATTGGGGGGTGGCGTTGGCGGTGTAGGCAACGCTGCTGGTAATCCTCTCGCAAATTCCTGCAAAGCTTGACTCACATACTCTGCAATCGTTTTCTTTACATGATCTTGTTCCACAGTTTGATCATTATTACCATGGTTGTTATTGGATCTTTCTGGGGATTGTTCCCTTGAACCACATGGGGTTCCTGACGGCGATGGAACTAGGGTTCCACTTCTTTGCTGGTTGTTATCGTTGGGGTTTGACATAATTCAAAGGATATCACTTGGAAAGTAAACAAAGATTATCAGATTTCCGACAACGGAACCAATTTGTTTAATAAAAGAATTAGACCCTTTGACTAAAGCTTATTTTTAAGATGAATACAAGTTACTGATAATCGAGATAATGGAAAAATGAATAATAGACAATATTGTTGAAATAAAAGATCGAAGTTGATTTTATTTCTAGAATCAGATGCCTTTACAAGATGTATTCCCCTCCCTTATATAGGAGATTCTTATAACATAGGACTGTTACTATGGTTACTCATTAATGACTAATTATGACATTAATGAGGCGTTACAAAGGATATCGGTAAATAGGGGTTTAGTTACATAACGTTCGAGTAATCAATTGTGGGTTCGTGAATCTGCCCGTATCTTTGTCTAGATTCATTCTGACCGTGCCTCTCTCCCGTTTTGATCAAATTGGACTTCCCGTGGCTAATAAGTTCGTGAGTTTACTGAACCGTGTCTCTTTGCACCATGCCTCTTCAAAAAGTTATTTCCAGCTATTGTGTTTTCTCGTGTCCACGTGACTAGCTGAGTTGTCAAAAGCTAGCTTACATGTGAAACTCTTTCTTACCAATACACCAGGTGCAAAAGTCTTCAAAAATCACCCTTCTCGAGCTCCAAAAATCGAAAATGGTTAAACTAGGCTTAAACCCTCGAAATGGGTTTTAATATTCTGCCCAGGCCTAAATTGTGAAGTGCGATCGCGGACATACGGATGCGATAGCATAGAGTAAGCCTCAATCCCTCTTAGAATGGACATTGTGCGGTCGCACAGTAGCACTTGCGATCGCGGAGCACACCGGACTGGACCCTATGCGTTCGCAGCTAGGCCCACGTGAACACACATAGTAAAACTCCCCCTGCCCGGACCAATGACCTTATGCGGTCGCGACCCCCCTGTTGCGATTGCCCATTGCCAAAAATAGCTAGGTCTAAACTTGTTCTATGAGATCGCGGCCCAAAACATGCGATCGCACTGAATGATTTCATGCTGCTCTAAAAACCAGAAAAACAACCGAACTAGGCCAAAAATATGCCCGTTTTGAACACCCGAAACACACCTGAGGCCCCCGGGACCTTAACCAAAACTACCAACCAACCCTAATACCTCATTCAAACTTGGTCGAGCCTTAAAAACACGTCTCATAACATAAAAATCATTAAATATGCATAGATTCAAGCCTAAGAACTTATGAAATTTCTAAAATCCACATCCGATGTCGAATCACGTCTAAACTCGTCCGAATGATCTCAAATTTTGCACACATGTCACAAATGGAATTACGGACCTGCTGTCACTTTCGGAATTCCATTCCCAGTCCGATATCAAAATTTCACCTATCGGCCGAAATCACCGAAATTCTAACTTTGGCAAATTCGAGCCTAAATCTACAACCGACCTTGAAAGCACATTCTGAACTCGCTCCGAACCCCAAAATCACCTGACGGAGCTAACGGAGTCGACGAAATTCCATTCTGGATTCGTCTTCACACAGTTCTATCTACGACCCGATTTTTAAAGCTAAAATTCACATTAAATGACTATGTGTCCAAAATCACTCTGAATTTCACCACTCAACGCTCCGACAAGTTCAGTTAACACAAATAGACATGGGAGAAGCAGTTATTAGGGAATCGGAGCACTAACTCTCAAAATGACCGACCGGGTCGTTACACTAACTTTCGTATATTCCATCCTAATTCTACACCGGACATCAAAACTTCATTCTGAACACACTCCTAAGTGCCAAATCACCTAGCGAAGCTATTCGAGCCATAAAATCCGCATTCCGAGGTCGTTTACCAATAAGTCAACTCCCAGTTGACTCTTTCAACTATTAAGGTAATTTAAGAGACTAAGTGTCTCAATTCTCACCACGACCACTCCGAACCCGAACCAACCGACCCAACACAACATAAATAGTCTAAGCAACATGCGATAAAGCAGAAACGGGAAAAACGGGGCTAATCTCACAGAACGACCGGCCGGGTCGTTACATTTTTGGACCCTTGTTTTTGGATTGTTATATATATGATGTGGTATCTCGGACAAATTTTGTTGTGAAACCTTTGTTAGAACGACTTGACCATTTGGTTGTCATTTGTTTCTCTTATTTGGTTTCATTGTTAATTTAATGGTGCTGGTTACTCTTTTTTAGCAAATATGCCACTAGGCAGGTTTCCTAGCAGTTAATACTCTGGCTACTTAATGCTCTGGTTACTTTGGCTTCTTAATACTCTTCCAGACTCTTGGAAAAATCTTCAAATTTCTTTGACAAATTCAGCTCCTGGTGGTAAGGTAACCATGGAATATGCCAAGAATGGTGTGTTAAACGAGGAAGTAAGGAGAAAATCTTGGGGTTCCTACTCACAAGAAGATATAATAGTTACAGAAGACCGGGAGAGAGATGGAACAAAAGGTTCGAGGAATAGATATAAAAGAAGAAGTAAGTAAAGGTCTAAATACCATAATATTACAGGCAATCACTATGGCAAGAAAGGAAATATCAAAGAGTTCTGCCACATGTTTGATGATCTCGAAACACACACTTAAATTATTATCGCTAGTCAAAGATAGTATAGTATAATATCGTATCCACATGATTAGAGTGAAACATTATTCTCGTAGTTTCTGGATTGATTGCTATCCAGGAGAATCAACAATCGAAATTTATATGATTAATAACTAAAATTAACTAAGAATCTAAAGCTATTGACTAATGACTATCAAAACAAGTAATAAGCAAAGAAAGTTATCAATGGGAGAAGATATGAGTTGATAGGATAGATGCAAGATAATTATTTGGGATTTAACTCTAGATAATTTACTTCTAATGTTCAAGTTAGTCTCTCTAGTTCACCCAATCATTAGTTCAAACATTAATCAAAACTCCTCTCTCCATTAAGTCTTAACCTTACGAGATGAACCAATTTAAGCACATGAAGATATGCAAGAATGCATAGTGGATTGGTCTTTAGGAAAATCACTTTCTATTATTGTCCAAACTAGGTTTAATAAATAATTCAACTAGCCTCTTTTGATTACTAAGAAAAAATCAATGAACTCAACCAACAATATAACGCAAATATATCACAAGTTATGCCTCTCTCGATTACATGAACAAATGAATATAGATGCACCAGTTAAATCATCGAAAAATGCTTCAATACATAAAACTAGAGTTATAATCTACAACAATAATCAAAACACCAAATCCATCAAACCCTAAGGAGAACTACTCCATAGATAAGTAGTAATTCATCACAAATAACGTTAAAAATAATGAAAAACATAAATTCAATTCAAACTCGTGTCTTGAGTGATGAAGATATGATGAAATCCTTGTTCTCATGTTCTTCCAACTCCTCCTCAGCCTCCTTAGGTTGAATACGTGTCAAAAGTATCGAAAATAACATTTTTTCCATGTATTTATACCAAGTAGGGTCGGGCCCAAACAAAATCACCTTCTCCTAGCCGAAATAGGATTTTCACTCTATAAAAATTGCACAGGCGCGCCACATGGGGCAATGCACCATGAGGGGCATTAGTGGGGAAATCCAGAGGGTTGTTTCTGACAGGTAGTAGAGAAATAGGCAGCCTCGACGGGACACGACTTGCCGCAGTTGTGGACTTTTCTTAGAGTGCAAATTTTTCGTGCATTTTGACGTCAAGACTTGGTCCTCGACCCCGAACACGATCATGACTTAATCCCCTAGGCTTTTACTCAGACTTCAAAGCTCTAAATAGCTCGAATTCATTCTATAACATCTACATATCTCGGAATCACTCCTACAAGGCATAAAACACATAATAAGTACAAAACTCTATCAGTTAAAGCTCAAAACAAGTGAAATGCAGTAAATTAGAGTTCAATAAGCAACTAAAACACAAGATTTTAGCCTACCATCAATGTTGAAGCAAGACACTAGAGAAGGAAACAAAGTTGAAAATAACGAGAATAATGTTGCTGATATTATTCGAGATGACCTTCTTTTTTCTTATGATGAAAATATCATCAATTTAGTATCCCATTAGACGAGCTGAATAGTAGATTCTGGAGTTACTTTACATGTCACACCAAGAGAGACTTTTTCTCATCTTATACTCCGTTGATCTGAAGTGTTAAAGATGGGAAATGTTTGTGAAGCTAAGGTGTTTGGTCTCGGAAAAGTTTGTTTGAAAAATAATAATGGTTCAACGTTAGTTCTTCAGAATGTCAAACATGCTCCAGACTTTCCTTCAATTTGATCTTTGCAAAAAGATTAGATGACAGAGGTTACCATAATTCCCCTTTTAATGGCTAATGGAAGCTCACCAAGGGTTCGTTAGTAGTGGCTCAAGGAGTCAAGTATTTTCATTTATATGTGACACATGGCTCTATTATTAGTGACTCCATAGATCTGGTAGAAAGTGGCACTTTATCATAATTGTGGCACAGAAGACTGAGTCATATGAGCGAGACAAGGAATACATGTTTGACTAAGAAATATTTGCTTTCTGGAGTGAAACAAGCAAAGCTGAAAAGGTGTATCCATTGTTTAGTTGGAAAATAAGAAAGGGTTTCTTTTCATAGTCATCCTCATTCAAGAAAGCCCAAATTATTGGAGCTAGTACACTCTGATTTTTGTGGTCCTTTTAAAGTAAAGTCATAAGGTGGTGCAATTTACTTTATGACCTTCATTGATGATCATCCTCACACTTTACTTTATTTTCTAGAGCTGGTAGTTGTTCTGGGTGTATCTTTGAATTCCAAAGATCAAGCACTTGGCATGTTTAAGGAGTTTTAGGGCTTAGTTGAGAGACAGACGGGAAAGAAATTAAAATGCATTCACATTGATAATGGTGTTGAGTACTGTGGTCCTCTTGATAATATTTCAAAGAACAATGAATTTTTCATAAAAAAACTCCACCCAAGATGCCTCAATTGAATGGTTTGGCAGAGAGGATGAATAGAACTCTAGTTGAGAAGTTAGATGCTTGGTTTCAGAGGCTAAACTTCCAAATACATTTTGGGTGGAAGCACTTAACACTTTTGCTTATATGATCAATTTGTCTCCTGCTGTTGCTTTAGATGGTGATGTCTCAGACAGAGTTTGGTTTGCCAAAGATATTTCTTATGATCGCCTGAGAGCTTGTGTGCATGTTCCTAAAGACGAGATAAACTAGATATCAAAACTAAGCAATGCATCTTTATCGTTTATGCTCAAGATGAGGTTGACTATCGTTTTTATGATCCAGTTGACAATTAACTTATTAGAAGTCGTGATGCAATATTCTTTGAAGACCAGATTATTGAAGATATTGACAAGGTTGAGAAATTATATTCTTACAATAATAAGAGCTTACTTGATATTCATCCCATTTTATTGCTAAGTCACCTATTGCACATGAAAGAGCCTAAGATAATAATGAAAATAGCGACAAAGATCAAAATGATCATCATGGTGTAGATATTATGGATTCTCCAGCTGATAAAGTTGTGGTTGATCAGCAACTAATTCCTACTCACGTAATTACTTCGAATGCTCCTGAAACCTCTCTTATTAGATATACAAGGGAGAAGAAAAAATCCATGCGCTATCCTATTGACAAGTATGTACTTTAAACTGATATGGGAGAACATGAATGTTACGATGAGGCCATGTAACATACTCATAAAGATCAGTGGATAGAATCCATGGAAGATGAGATGAAGTAACTCCATGAGAATGTCACGTATGAGTTAGTGAAATTGCCGAAAGATAAGAGAGCTTTATCAAACAAATGGATATTCAGAGCAAAGCAAGATAACCATACCTTTGATCCTAGGTAAGAGGCGAGGTTAGTTGCTAAAGGTTTTGGCCAGAAGAAGGAAGTTGACTTTGATGACATTTTATCGCTTGTTGCGAAGATGTCTTCTATTCGTGTGGTTATAGGCTTAGCCGCGAGTTTAGATTTAGAGGTTGAGTAGATGGATGCCAAGACTGCTTTTGTTCATGGTGATTTATAAGAGGAGATTTATATGGCGCAACCTAAGGACTTAATAATTAAGCATGCAGATAAGCATGCGTTTTGTAGAAAATTGGCAGGCATGAAGCATGTTAGTAGTTCTTCTACTTGAAGACATATTTGGCCCCATGGATGGAGGGGGAGTTTGTTGGACCCATACCCATATTTTTCAGCCAAAGGCCCAAATGGCTTGATCCTATTCTGTTTTGGATTTCGTTCCTATTCGAATTTTTGGCATGGACCCAACGATTAGCTAGATCCATATAAATTCAAAATAAAGACTTAGGTTATGAAGAAGTTGATGGAATCACTTTTCAATAGTGAAAACAATTGCAGAGTTAGTACTTAGTTTTAACTGTTTCTTTGAATCAAGTTCTGTCACTGCAACTTACCTCATGATATTCTAAATAATCAAATCACTTTCTCATGATTTATTTTTATACATCGCTTTGCAGATGAATTGTGCTTATAAGAATTGCCTTCAAAAAATAAGAGAGGAAGCTCAAGCCCATCTCTCCTAGCTGATAGAAGGGCCTCATAGTGTTAAGAATATTTGGCTGATATAATCCAACAATATGCTTGTTATCTTTTCATTATACGATGTTTTGTCTTTGTGTCCTGTTATTCTGCCTCTTTCATGCCATAGCGAAAGGTTTAATTTTTGAAATACCATATATTCAGTGGATAGCGTGTAGGGTATATGGCTCTAATTGACTTCTCTTCCTAACATTATGTTGTCTCTTTGTCATGCTTTCTCACATGGTATCAGGGAAGCATGGGAAACAATAATCACCTTATCACTTGCTAGGCCAATCATTTGGGAAAACTCTAGGTTCTTAAAGGGACTAATTGGCTGAAATTGGAATTTTCTGGTGTATGTCGCTCATACCAAACTGTTCTCATGTTTTGATTGATTTTCCAGCTGTTTAATAGGCACATAAAGAGAACATGCCGTTTGGACATTTACATGTCCACGAAGTTGCAATATTTGTCCTCAACTGTACTGGGCATCATGAGGCAATCACTCGAAACAACCTGTATTACTACCTCTTTGAATCACTGGGACAATCATGAATGTGAAGGTAAGGGGACAAAGCATATTAAGGTAAGATTCCACTTTATCCGAAATATTGTATTACAGGGCATTGTTAATGTAATGAAAGTGTGTACACATCGATAATCTGGTAGATCTAGCCATCAATTTAGGCATTGCCTGGGTTTAATTATTTTCGGTAGAGCCCTTGAGAAGGTTGTGCGCAAGGCAAAGAGGTGGTGTTCTTATTGATGGAGAATTCAAGTCTAAGGAAAAAATTATTGACTTTGTTGGAGGTCTCAAGGCGGGTTATTGCACCAGCACAATCATGACACGATCCTATAGAACTTCTTAGGCTATCGCAATACGAGGCGTATTCACAACACAGTACGATAGGAGCTCTGAAAGCAGCAAAGTGCCAGCATGGTCTTCTCATGGCCGCGATTGTGTCATGACCCGGAGTCCCACCTTCGGGACAGTGATGTCACTTAACATTTCACTTGCTAGGCAAGCCAACGTTAGCTAAATTTCTAACTAGTTTAACAATTCAAATCACAACATTAATAATAATAAGTTGTAATAGCCTGAAGTAGGTTAATAAAATAAAAACGATGAAATCTAAACGTATCCTAGAATATGCAAACACGAATTAATGAGCATCTAGAGTGCTACAGATAAAGTCTGAACGAAAAATAACTGTTTGAAACTAAATAAACAGTAAGAATAGATGGAAGTGGACTTCAAGGGTGCGGAAGTCGTGCAACTATACCTCAAGTCTCCGAAAGTAGTTGAATCCAATCAGTCACGCTATGCGCCGCTGGGACCAACATCAGTATCTGCATAATAAGTGCAGAAGTGTAGTATAAGAACAACTGACCCCGTGAACGCGATAAGTGCGGAGCCTAATGATGCGTGACTAGATTTCATGGTTTAACACGTTATATGCCTTACATTTTATGTGTGTTAATGATAAAAATACAATTTTTATGTGCATAATGGAGTCTATTTCATGTGTAGGTGAATTGGAGATGGAAGCCGAGCTAAATGGATGCAAATACGTCGGAAATACACTCAAGGGGCGAAGAGGAGTGGTCTGGCTTTATCCAGGCGTTTGAGCCTTAAGGCCAGGCCTATCCAGGCGTTACCCAGGCCTTAGAGCCATAACGCTAGGCCTGGCCTGGCTTTATCCAGGCGTTAGGGCCATAAAGCTAGGTCCCTGGTCTGGTCCAATCCGAGTTTTGAAGATTTTAAGTGTTCCCGGTTTGAGTAGAAGTCTCCTACACGTTTAGGGTTTGTCCCAAACATATAAATAGACCCAAAAACACAACTTGAAAAGAGGAGATGTCAATAGAGACAAGAGACGCATGTGGATTACTACTCAGTGAAGAAAACATTGATTTTCATAGCTTTTACTTCTTATTTTGTAATTCAATTATGCAAGTTATTTTAGAATTGCTTCTTATGAATATGAGTAGCTAAGTTTCTTAATATAGGGTTTTGGTGGAGCCCGTTGGGGGATAAACATATTGTGATATTAATATAGTTTTGATTGGTTGATTAATCTCTATT
>MDKI01196359.1:0-42701 GCA_005239505.1 Nicotiana paniculata
GTCGATTGTCAAATATAATAACCTAACAAGGTTGGGGTCGAATCCCACAGAGAACAATATGGACGCGATTAGGAATGTAAGAGAATTATCACTTGTCGTGCAATACCAAACAAATAGATTTTGGTTTTGAAAATGTTTATAGCTAAATGCGAAAATATAAACTAACCTAGAAAGCAAGTAAGATGATCAATGGCAACAATTATGAATCCATTGGGAATTACACTCAAGTAACGATCCAATGTATTTCACAATTTTACATATATGAGCGAGTTTATGTTAATTAGCCACGGATAATAATTCTAAATTAGCTTTTTCCAAAGACTAATAAGACTTCCTAATTGAATTATTCCTAACCCAATCAAGAGATTAAGCACACCCAGATATGGCTAAAAGTAGTTCAATCCTATTCCTAGGTAGAATCTATAAAATGAGGGTTAAAGCCTCAAGTTCTTGTTAATTAATCTTTCCAACCCCAAATTATCTTTTCCAAAATTAATTCGTAGTTAATGGGCAAGTCCTAGGGTTATCTAATCCCTTTGGAAACATTAAAGAACAAGAATAATTAAAGAAACAATAACTCACTTCATAAAATATGAAAAATCATTCAATACATAAGCACAACAAGGTATTTAATCCACACTTTAAACATGAATATTTCCATAAACAAGAATTAGTGTTGGAAATAAATACTACACACTTAAATATTCAATACAAAGCAAGGAAATGAAGAAATAAACATAAATGGATAAGAAATCTTTAACCACAAGCTTGAAATCATCAAAACCCAAGTGTGTGCAAACCCTAGCTTCAAGACTTGTTCTTCTTTAGTCTCCAAGACTCAAAATATGTTTTGCAATGTCCAAAGATCTGCTAGGTCGAGTATATGTGAGTTGGGAATAAGAAAGTGTGATTTTACATTTTTGTACAGTCCTGATGCCCGTTGATCGCACCTGTGGAAGATTCATCGCAGGTGCGGCTCCGCAGAAGCGGACTCACCATCGCAGGTGCGAGTCTGGGTATCTTGAGCAATTTTCACAGATGCGGATGAAACGTCGCACCTGCGGTTCCGCAGGTGCGTGAACTACTTTGCAGGTGCGGCTTTAATACATTTTAGCTCTTCTTCGCAGGTGCGTTCCATTCTTCGCAGGTATGAGGTCGCACCAGCGGCCTAGAGTCTGCATGTGCGGTATCACTGGAGGTTTTGTGCATTTTTCACCACTTTGTGCTCAACTCCACTCCAATTCAACACCAATCACTTCATGGCATCATTTCCCTAAAATTCGAGCAATACACACTATAAACGACCTCATGTTATCATTGAGTGATGCAAAATCTAACGAAAAGAGGCTAAAACGAGTGGTAAAATCACCACTCATCAAGGAGCCATCAACATTGGAGTTGAAGCCTCTACCTTCGCACCTCAGGTATGAATTGTTAGGCCCTCCTTCTACATTACCTATTATTCTTTCTGCTTGCTTAGACAAAGTGCAGGTAAACTCCACCCTTGACGTGCTTCAAAGAAGTAAAAAGGCAATTGGATGGACTCTAGCTGACATTCGGGGTATAAGCCCTGCCTTTTGCATGCACAAAATTATACTAGAGTATGATTCCTAACCTTCCGTGGAACATCAATGGAGGTTGAATGAGGCTATGCAAGAGGTCGTCAAGAAAGAAATTATCAAGTGGCTAGATGCAGGGGTGGTGTATCCTATTTCAAATAGTGCATGGACTTCGCCAGTACAATGTGTGCCGAAGAAGTGGAGTATGACTGTGGTCACAAATGAGAAAAATGAGTTGATCCCCACTCGTACTGTTACCGGATGGAGGGTATGGATGGAATACCGAAAGATGAACAAAGTGACCCAAAATATCATTTCCCACTGATTTTTGGATGGGTATTCAGGGTACAACTAGATTCTCATTTCACCGAAAGACCAAGATAAAACTACCTTCACATGTCCGTAAGGAACATTTGCATTCTCACGGATGTCGTTTGGTTTGTGTAATGCACCGGTACCTTTCAATGGTGTATGATGAAAATATTTACGGATATGGTGAAGGATTTCCTCGAAGTATTCATGGATTATTTTAGTGTTGTGGGTGACTCATTTGAAGAATGCTTGGAAAATCTTGACAAAGTGTTCGTCCGATGTGAAGAGACCAATCTAGTGCTAAATTGGGAAAAATGCCACTTCATGGTCGAGGAGGGCATTGTCCTCGGCCATAAGATCTCAAAGAACGAAATTGAAGTGGACAAGGAGAAGATTGAAGTGATTTCAAAGCTCCCTCCTCTTACTTCCGTCAAGGGAGTTAGGAGTTTTCTTGGGCACACGGGATTCTACCAAAGGTTCATCAAAGATTTCTCCAAAGTGGTGAATCTCTTGGGCAAGTTGCTAGAAAAGGATGCAAAGTTTGTGTTCACTGAAGAGTGCATGAAAGCTTTTGTACTTATCAAGTATAAATTGACAACCACTCCCATAATTACCGCACCTAATTGGAGCTTGCCATTTGAGCTCATGTGCGATGCTAGTGACATTGCGGTAGGAGCGGTTTTGGGGCAAAGGATCAATAAGATATTTCATCCGATTTATTATGCAAGCAAAATAATGAATGATTCCGAAGTCAATTATACGGTGACAGAGAGAGAGTTGCTAGCCATTGTGTTCGCCATGGAGAAGTTTAGGCCATATCTCATGGGTGCCAAAGTGATTGTTCACACCGATCACGCGGCACTCCGTTACTTGATGACCAAAAAGAACTAGAAAGTTGGGTTGATGAGATGGGTTCTTCTGCTTCAAGAATTTGACCTCGAGATCATTGATAGAAAAGGAAGTGAGAACCAAGTGGCGGATCACTTGTCCCATTTAGAAGAGGAGGGGAGGCCCCATGATGGCCTCAAAATTAATGATTTGTTCCCGGATGAACAACTCCTCTCAGTTTCTTTGAATTGTATCCCTTGGTTTGCGGATGTTGCTAATTTTATTGTGACCGACATTGTCCCGAGTGAGCTCTCTTCGAATCAAAGGAAGAAACTCAAACGGGACAGCTTGGATTATTATTGGGATGAGCCCTATTTGTTCAAGATTTGCAATGACGGTGTGATCCGTAGATGTGTCCCGGAAGAGGAGAAAATGAGTATTCTTGATGCTTGTCATTCCTCTCACTATGGTGGTCATCATGGTGGGGCGAGAACTGCTTCCAAAGTTCTTAGCTGTGGATTTTATTGGCCAACCCTGTATAAAGATACAAGTGAGCTTGTTAAGAGGTGTGATGAATTCCAGAGAGGTGGGGGAATCTCCAAGAAGGATGAAATGTCTCTCACCACCATTCTTGAAATTGACATTTTTGACGTGTGGGGCATAGACTTCATGGGGCCTTTTATGAGTTCGTGTGGTAACACTTACATTCTGGTTTCTGTTGATTATGTGTCCAAGTGGGTTGAAGCAGTGGATCTGCCCAACAATGAAGCAAGGAGTGTGGTGGCATTCTTAAAGAAAAACATCTTCACAAGGTTTGGCACTCCTTGGGCTATCATCAATGATGGGGGTTCTCATTTCTGCAATAAGGCCTTCGACACTTTACTTTCCAAGTATGGTGTCAATCATAAGGTGTCAACCCCTTATCATGCTCAGGCTAGTGGACAAGTTGAGGTCTCCAACAGGGAGATAAAGAGCATATTATCAAAAACTGTCAATGCAAATAGAACGGATTGGTCAAGGAAACTTGACGATGCCATGTGGGCTTATTGGACTACGTACAAGACTCCAATTGGTATGTCTCCGTACCGGTTAGTATTTGGGAAACCGTTCCATTTTCCTGTTGAATTAGAGCATAAAGCCATGTGGGCGCTGAAGAGGTTAAATCTTGAGTGGGATGTTGCAGCCAATTTCCAGGTGGAGCAACTTAATGTACTAGATGAGTTCCGGTTTCATGCCTATTCCGTATCGTCCTTGTATAAGGACAAGATGAATTACCTGCATGACAAATATGCCCGGAACAAGGAATTCAAGGAGGGTGATTTGGTTCTCCTCTTTAACTCCCGGTTACGACTGTTTTCGGAAAAGCTCAAGTAAAAATGGAGTGGCCCTTTTGAGATGGTGCATGTGACTCCATTTGGAGCTCTTGATTTGAAAAACAAAAATGGTGAAATCTTCAAGGTTAATGGGCACCGAGTGAAGCATTACTTGGGAAAGTTTTATGACAGCCACGTGGTGGCCTTAATCAATTTCCAATGATGATGGTAACCTGCGTCGTGCCACAACTTTAAATCAGGCGCTTCTTGGGAGGCAACCCATATGTTTTCTCTTTCTTTTTGATTTTCTTCTTCGATTAGGCTTTATTTTAAACTAATTGGTTGTGAGCTTTGTGTAGACATTGTTTGTGCATTGCAGGATTGTTGCTGGAAAAATTCATCTAAGTATGGGAATTACGCTAATTACGCTCAAAGTTTTGCGGTCAGCGAGAGCTTTTAGCGGGGGCGTAAATGGTCAGCGGACGCGGACTTGAAAAGTACAGAATAATAACTCTCTAAATTTGTATTCGCGTCCGCGGTCGAAATTTGATAGTCCGCGTTGCTCTTTCGCGACCGCGCCTATTTTTCCACTCTCAGCAGATTTGTTCCAGCAGCATCCATTCAAAAAAGTAAAAGCACGGACCATGCTGAAATTCCATGAACCGCGCTCAGGTAAGTCGGTGGGACCTCCTAGGGTTAGTATAAATAGAAAGTCCCTGAGACTTCTACACTTTTCGAACCCTTCGCTTTCACCGCAATAGACCGCTATTCATCATCTACTTCCTTGAACTTCAATCTCATATCATTAATCAAGGATTAGTTTTATACCACAAATCACAAAATTGGTATGTTAAATTTCTTTGTATTACTTTTATTTCTTTCTTTTCTTTAGTTCTACTTTTTCTTTCTTTTAGTTAGGATTAATACATGCCAAAATCAAACTGATGCATAATAGAGGCTTAATTCAATATGGGTAATTGATTTTCATGCCTAATGGGGGATAAAGTTGTTCACTATGCCGGCTAATTGCCTAAATGGTTGCTAAGTGAAACCCTAGGTCGTAAATTTTTTATCAGTGCCAATATGTTTTGAATTTCAGGGACCGTGGTCCGCGTTCATACCTTTGTAAGTGTTGAATTGGAAAATATTTCGTGGCCGCGATGGTTTCTCCGTGATCCACAGTTGACTTTACGCGGCCGCGTCCATAATTACGGACCGCGTTCTTGATCTTCAGAGACTTAGCAATTTGGGTCCGCGGTCGCGTTCATTTTTACGCGGTCAACATTTAATGTTTCACGGATGCGCCCAATTTTACGCGGTCAGTGGATATATGTGTTCAGAGAGTGGGTAGTCTGAACCCCACTCTTTCGCAGAAGCGTTCCTTTTTATGCGGACCGCAATGACCATTCCGCGGTCACGCCCCTTTTTACGCTATCAGGGGAACCCCTTCTTTGTGAAACACTATGATCATTTCATCTGCTTTATTTTGATGATTCATTGAACAACAGTACTAATGAGCTTTCACTGATTGTGTATGCAGATAGTGGTTCGATCTCGCGGCGGATCTAAAAAATCACAACAGAGGGGAGAATCCTCCTGGGGTCGGGGCAGAGGGAAACAAACTGCACCCTTAGCTCCCCAAAGGATGATTGGCAAGAAACAAACCCTCCAGATACCCACTCCTGACACTTCTGAGACTAGTGAATATGTCCCATCTGGGAGAGAGGGAAGCTACCCAAACCCAACAAGAGGTTCAATCTCAGCCCTACCGCCTTGTCAATGAATCTACCTCCTTTTCTGGGTCGTTTGATGGCTCAAAAGGAGGTAGTGAAACTTCGGCACCACCTGCCCCACATGCTGCAACTCCGGCCTACACAGCAACCTCAATTAATATTGATGAAGAAGAGGATGTCCCAGATGACGGGAGAGGTGGTGATACCAGGGTTAGAGTTTTGGTGAGATCAAGAAACCCCGCAGTGCAGCAAGACAGATTCGTCAGTGAGAAAGCCTACCACAAGTTCCGGGAATGGTGGCCTCAAAGGTCGTTCACGCTCGAGAGGGATTTCACTGAGAGATATCTTCTACCCCACAATCCTAATTTTAAGAGGCACTTCAATGAAAGAGTGGGGTGGATGTTCTTCACTAGAAAGATATCGGAGGCCAATGAGTACTTGGTCAAGGAATTCTATGCTAATGTCGCCCACATCAAAAAGGCACATATTTGACCTAGGTACGGAACCGGAAGATCAAATTTGATGGCAAGGCACTGAATGAATATGTCGGGTTCGATGATGTGGATGAATCCCTCTACTTGGAGAAAGAAGAATTGGATGAGTTAGCCCGTCCATGGCTTGCACATGTCATAGCCATCCTCGGGACAACACCTGCTTGGCTTACACCCGGGGTTCTAAGAACACTCTATGCTTTGAAGCGAAAGGGTGGTCCACCTTCGTGTGTATCCGGATAGACCCATCTCAGCATGACAGTGATATCCTAGTCTCCCGGGCAATTATTGTGGCTTCTATCGTGGAAGGGTACCCGATAACTGTGGGGAACATTATGGCCAAAACTATTATCGAAGCTATCGGGAAGGACAAAAGATCATACCCCTACCCAAACTTCCTCACCATGTATTTAGAAGACCAAGATGTAGAAGGAAAGGATTTTGACACAAAGGTCAAGCCAAAAAGGGCCTTCTTTTGGTATAGCCTTCAGGGACCAGACAACCCCAAGTCCAAAGGAAAATCCACTACCTCCGCTGGCCAGTCTGAAGAGACAAGGGTAGTGGCCTTTGGGTCCGAGCCTTCCACAGCCGAAGGTTCGTCTACTTCTATGCCACCTCCGTCCTCAAGGCCATCAGTATTTGTCCCACTCTCTGTGCCTTCTTCCTCAGCTTACCCTCAGACTGTACTACGGGTCAACCAAACCTTGTCCAACATCAACAACTGGATGCAGGTAGCTACATCAAAGCTATATGCCCTATCTAGTGCTGTCGCATCTGAGGTTGCTCCAACACGGCTTCAGATGCCTCCGTCAATAGAGGATTCATTGAAGCAAATCCTTGACAACCAGAAGAAAATTCTGGAGGCTTTAGGTACTCATGAGAAGGTGATCAAGGAGCTGGGTAAACAAGTCAAGAAGGTGAAGAAGAGTCAAGAGCATTTGAAGAAGGAGGTGGAAAAGCTTACTTCCGCCGGTGATATTCCTCTAGATCTTCTTGTGGAGGAGACTGTCCCTGCAGCACAGACAGCACAACCATTAGAGTAGGAGGCTGAGAGCCGGTGAGAAGATTTGTGGTACCCTAGAACGATGACTTGGAGATTCAATTGGAGGATCCTGAGGGTGGTGATGAGTTTACACAACCAGAGGACCCCACCAGTACACATGATCCCATGCTGACAGAGACCTCATAGGGAGTTTTCTTTACTCTCTATCCCTCCCCTAACTTTATTTTTGTTTTTAGCGTTGAGGACAATGCTAATTTCTATTCGGGGGGTTGGTCTTATTTTGATTGATTTGATGACTTTGATGATTGGCTTATAATAATTCTGATACTATTTTTTGTTATTTTAATTTTTGTTATTTTTCACTTTTGGTATGTATATAACTTTATCATTCCATGTATATATTCATCCCCATTGTGTGTATATTCGTTTCACTAAACTATTGTAAATATTTATTTTACTTTCCGTATTTTACTCTATAACTTCTTTAGTAATTTTCCTTAATACCTTAGTTTCTTATTTCCTTTAGTAGCTTCTTTTTGAGTTTGTAGCTTTTTTTATACTTTTGTGTGATCAATAAGCCTTTGGTTTTCTTAATGCCACGGTTCTTTCCAAAGGTGGATGTTGTGTGAACCGGATGGCTCTTCCCAACGATGGATGGTGTGACAACCTTCTTAAGGGATTGAGTCTATTTTTCTTTTTGTGTTGATATATAGTAGTAATGAATAAAAGTGTCTCAAGTAGGCTTCACTTGGCACTAACACATTTACCTTCGACCTCATGGTTAGAGACAAGTTGGTTGACGAGATTAGCTCTGGTTGTGACCTTTAGAATCTTGAGTTGACTAAAACTATCATCAAGTGGTTTCTGTGAGCCATCTGTGATCTTCAATCTTAGGTAGGGTTGTTGTGGGCCCTCGACTCTATTCTCTTTAACAATATGGTAGCTTGAGAGGTGAGGTATGGAATTGAAAGTCCAAGTCCTGTGCCAACAAGTCTAGAACTTGCCCTGAATGTTTGTCTAGGCGAAATTCTAAGTGTAGATCGACTTGAAAAGTGATTATAGGCTCTCCTTAGTCCCATTTTGAACTTTGAAAACTTTCATAACCTACCAATATGATATCCCTAGTCAACCCCTTTGAGCCTAAACTTTTTTCATTCAATAACCACATTACAAGCCTTTATCCGTTTTACAATGACCATCTCTTGGAACCCAATAATTCCTTAGCATTCATGTTGAACAATAGGCAAAAATAATAAGTTTGGGGGAGAGACGAGGAACCTCAAATGATCAAAGGTTCAAAGGAAAAAAAGAAATGATGAGAAGGAGATGCAAGGAAAAGGATGAAAAAATAAAAAGAAAGATGTCAAAAAAGAAAGAAAAGTTTGAAGGGATTCAAAAAGAACAATGTTGAAAGGAATGGAATAACGAGAAAAAGGAGAAAATGATCATCATGGGTAGGAAAGAGTGACGATGTGTCTCTCTAGTTCCCCTAAGGAAGAAGAATATGACTCAAAGAGTCAAAAAGATATGAGCTAAAATGAGAAAATGGAGTGCTTAAGGAAAGGTGAACCCATCATAGTTCGTTATGTCCTACCTTGATCCAAAAAGCCTTAATTAAATCCCGCTAAATCCCTATAGGATTTCGAGTTGAGTGAGCTTACATTTAGTGGTGATTTACATGAGGGGCAAGCTTATGGTACTTAGAGCCAGACTTGTGACATTCTTTTGAGAGTGATGAGCGCACTTCTTTACAATCCCTGTTTTGGGTGTCATACTCTATAAGGTGAGATTAGCTCATAGAGAGTAGAGGAGGAGGAGTTTTGGATCCACAATGACCTACATGAGAGAGCGAGCTTCTTTGATGAATTGAGTCAACTCTTGATGCTCTTGCGTCACACTAGAACTATGGAACTCAAAAGGTCATAGCATCATATTGTTGATAATGCATTTGTGTTGAGGGTAATTGTTAGTCCCAATTGATGCTTGATGAAGTCACCTTAGGAAAACTGAAATTTTTCTTTCTTTTTCTTGTGGAGGTGGGAATTTCCTTGTTTTCTTGAGGACAAGCAAAAGCTTAAGTTTGAGGAGTTGATAACTAGGTATTTTAACATGTTATTTGCTCTCTTTTGCTTAGGTTTTGGGTCAAAAATGCGTAAAGGTATTTTCGAAAACGAACTTATTGTGCTTGCTTGCAGGGTTTGGTAAAAATGAGGCAAAGAAGACAAAATAAACTCATGAAGGAGTTAAACTTGCACAAACACAAGGTTGGAACTTGAGCGCGGATAACGGTAGAAATTCGCGTCCGTGTAAGGACCACCGCTAAGGCGGCCACAAATACGCGGCCCACGAAAGCAAGGGTCAGAGAGGCTTACTTGGGAACAAGTTTAACCGTTGACCGCGATGGAAAAGCGCGGCTGTGAAATATCTGACGCGGTCGCGATGGTATTTTCGCTGAGAGCGGAGTTCGAGTTGCAGAGACTTCACAATTTAGGCTCAAATGAAGAACGCGAACCCACGTCTAAATGACGCGGCCGCGAATTGATCATACCCGGAGGCGAAGGGAATTTTGCTGAGAGCGCATCTTGAGGTTCAGAGAACCTAAAAGTCATGCTTAACATAAGAACGCGGTCCGCGTCCAAATTACGCGGCCGCGACAGAAGCACACGCGGACGCGATTTAAATTATGCGGTCCGAGAAACTTACCCAATCCAAGCCCATTATTGAAGAAACACATTCCGCGCTCATTATTACGTGACCGCAAAAGCTCAAGCATATACGCGGTCAGATTTACGCGTCCGCGAATTCTTTGTTGGGGCATTTTTGTCCGGAATTTTTAGCTGTGTATAAATAGACCTTTTTGACATTTTTAGGTTAAGTTTTGTTTTAAGGATCATGTGAACAGCTGGTTTTTACCCTTTTGAGTAATTTTAGAGTAGATTTATCTTCAATCTTTAGATTTTCATCTTGTAATTGAATATTATGGATTATATTTCATCTTTACCTTTGATTTCTGCTAGTATCATGAGTAGTTAGACCCATAGCTAGGGTTGTGACCCAACCCTAGTGTGAGTATTTAATGGGTCTTGAATTTTAGGGATTAATTGTTTATGGGTTAGTGATATTTAGAGTAATTCATGCTTTAATTGTAGAATTAGTGGTTGCAAACTGATTCATGCCTTTGTGACTTATGTTATTCTTGAGAAAGAGGGACTAAGTCTAGGAAAATTAGGCTAACAAGGAATTGGGGTGAAATCAAGATTTGATAGCCCCAATTAAAGGGTTAAACCTAAAGATAGTAATACCCGACTTGATCCAATTCACTTGCATTGCATTAGCACCCATTTGAGCTTGAGAAAGCCAAATCGGGCAAAGTCACTCAAACTACCGAGAGCTATAGAGTGAGAACTTCTGTGTGATGATATATCACGACCCCAATCATAACTAGCTTGTCCTAAATTCTTGATATACGTTAGATACTCACCTAGGTGGAAGTCACTTCTCTAGTGCCCTTTTAATCCTTGAAAACTTTCACAAAAATATTGTACTTAGATTAATCTTAGCATTCAATAATATAAAATTGGAATAGATTCAATCACCAAAATGTTTAGAAGTGCAATTCGAAACAATACCCACATCTAGACTAGCTAGATACCCAATTCCAAACCAAATTAACTCCATGTGGAAATCAATCCTGACCTCATCGGGTAAAACCGCATCGACCACTCCTCGCTACTATATAATGGTGTATGGTTGGAACCGATCAGTCACCCCAACAAAATGGAGTTGTTGAGCGAAAAAATAGGACTTTACAGGATATGGAAAGAACTATGATACTAGAATTTTCATAGCCAAATCAATTCTGGGCAGAAGGAGTAAGTACAACATGTCACATTCTCAATCAATGCCTCATAAGACCCATCCTGAAGAAGACTCCTTATGAATTGTGGAAAGGTAAACGACCCAATATAAGTTACTTTTATCCATTTGGAAGCAAGTGTTTCATTCATAATAATGGTAAGGACAATCTTAGAAAATTCGATCCAAGAAGTGACGAAGGTATTTTTCTGGGTTATTCATTAAATAGTTGATCCTTTAGAGTCTATAATGAAAGCACACTGTGTATAAAAGAATCAGTACATGTTATCTTTGATGAAAATAACACTTCGGCTGAGAAAGGAATTATTGCAGGTGATGAAGATCAAATTCAAGAAATTCAGGAGACAAGAAAATCTCAAGAGTCGACTAATAAACCTGATGGTGTAATGGAGTCAACTAATGAGATTAGCAACAGTCAATTAGAATCTCCAAAGGAGTCAACTATCTATACAAGTACAAATTTGTCCGAATGAATGGAGAAGTGAACCAGAATACTCTCAAAAGTTTATCATAGGAGACCCAAGCGAAGGAAAGAAAACCAGGGGAGCTCTAAAGAAGAAAGCACACATATCACTGATTTCCTATATTGAGCCAAAGAAAATAGAGGAAGCTCTGAAAGACTCAAGCTGGTTACAAGCAATGCAGGAAGAGCTAGATTAATTTGACAAAACTCAAGTGTGGAAACTGCTGCCTAACCCTGAAAACGCTCATGTAATTGGAACAAAATGGGTTTTTAGAAATAAGCTAAATGAGTATGGAAAGGTTGTGAGAAACAAAGCCATATTAGTAGCTCAAGGATACTCACAACAGGAAGGAGTCGACTACGACGAAACCTTTGCTCTAGTAGCTCGACTGGAATCAATACGAATTGTTCTTGCATACACATCTTTTAAAAGATTTAGGCTCTTCCAGATGGATGTTAAAAGTACCGTTTTAAATGGTTTCATTGAGGATGAGGTATATGTAAACAACCCCCTTTATTTGAAGATTCAAAGTTTCCCTACAATGTGTACAAATTGACCAAAGCATTGTATGGACTTAAACAATCTCCACGAGCATGGTACGAAAGACTCAGCTCATTTCTTATTGATCATGGATTTACAAGAGGTAATGTAGGCACTACCCTTTTTATTAAAAGATCATCAGAAGGTAATATCATTATTCAATTTTACGTTGATGATATTATTTTTGGTAGTGTTAATCCTCTTCCGTGCAAGGAATTTTCAAATCTTATTCAAAGTGAGTTTGAAATGAGTATGATGGGAGAGATAACGTTCTTTCTTGGGCTTCAAATTCAACAATCTAAAGAAGGAACATTTATATGTCAGAGAAAATACACAAAGGAGTTGATTCAGAAGTTCGTTATGAGTAATGCTAAATCTATTGGCACACCAATGAGTCCTTCAACAAGTCTTGACAAAGATCAACATGGAAATCCTATTGATGAAACTAAATATCGTGGAATGATTGGCTCCCTTCTTTATCTAACTGCTAGTCGACCAGATATTATGTTTAGTGTTTGTAAATGTTCCATGTTTCATTCAGCTCCTAAAGAATCACATCTGACTGCAGTAAAGAGAATTATTCAATATCTTATTGGAACTATCTCTCACGGATTATGGTATCCACGCTCTAAAAATTTTAAACTAGAAGGTTTTTCAGATGTTGATCTTGCAGGTGATAAGGAAGACAGAAAAAGCACCAGCGGAACATGTCAATTACTTGGAAAAGCACTGATATCTTGGAACAATAAAAAGCAAGGATCAGTTGCACTATCCACAACTAAGGCTGAGTATATCACCATTGGACAATGTTGTGCACAACTTACTATATATGTCTCATCAATTGGGTGACTATGAACTATTCTTTAAACCCATTCAAATTTTCTATGATAACTCTAGTGCTATATGTCTCTCAAAAAATCATGTGCATCACTCTAGGGCAAAGCATATAGACATCAAGCATCATTTCATTAGAGATTATGTTCTTAAGGAAAATATAGAATTATCTTTTGTTGGAACTACTGATCAATTAGCATATATTTTCACTAAACTTTTACTTGAAGACAGATTTTGCTTTTTAAGAGAATTAATTGGTATTATTTCCATTGATCGTTAATATTAGGACTTATGTGATAGTTTTATATTTTATATGCCTAATGTTTAACTTTGTCTTTTCATAGTCATTAATAGCGCCTCAAAATCCCCTTTATTTTCCGCTCTTTTCACATCAGTTGCAGCGTTCAAGAAAGGAAAACCAATCATCACGCCTGTTCAACTGATACCCTTTTCTTTCATGTACCCAACTGTTAGAAACCCCTTCTTTTAATCTCTGAAACCCTCTTTCAATCTACATCGTTCCCATCGCCTAGAAACCCTCTCCGAAACTCTCTTCAACCAAGTTTCTTCCATGGCTAAACACTCTAAAAATCTCTCAGCCTCCACCAGAAAAAGTACTCGCTCCAGAGCAAAACCCCCTTCCTAGCCTCCAGAACAAGTAGACCTAGGGTCCGACCACTCAGAAGGTTTTTCCTCCTCTCAGGCAGAACTCTCAGATCATTCCCATCCTCTAGGAGAAAAAGGCCTAGGAAAAAGACCGTTGGAAGAACCTCCTAAATCCTTTACTCCAAAGAAATCGACAATAGATCTCACAAGTTCTTTATAGTCTGACCTAAGTTTTTGGGATTCTCCAAATATGGGTTTTTTTATTGCTCTGAAAGACAAGCCAATCGCTCATGGCAGAGTAGTCGACCTTGATGACATGGAAGCCTTAAACTATAAGGTAAAAGATCTATTTTTTTTATCAAGGCTGGTCAAAATTCTTTTCCATTCCCCCTCCTAAAGTCTATGAACCCCTAGTGAGAATGTTTTATGCCAATCTTCGCTCTAGTAAGTCTGACAAGTTGGAATCCTTAGTGTTAGGAAAACGCATCGTTCTTGATTGTGCCATGTTTGACTCAATTTTCCAGTGTAAGTGTTCTGGTTTTCCCATGATTTTCAAAAAAATTTGGCCTGATGATTTTGAAATCACCTTTGATCAAGAAAAACATTGTATTACTGAGTGTTCATATGAATCCCTCTCGAACTAGTTAGGTCCAAGTGATTTTAGCTTTGAAATTCGAGTTCTAGCCCACATTGTTGCAACTACTCTGCCCTCGTACTGGATCTTTCTACACCTTCTCTCAAAGAGATAACTTTCTTGTCTATTGCCTTGTGATCAAACCCAAGATCAAATTGTCCTCCTGGGTCATAAATTTTATGATTGAAAGTGCTGATGATCCCACCATAAAATTTATCCCCCTGTCAAAAAGGGGGAGAAGACTATACATATATTCATGCAGTTACATCCATTGCAGGGGGAGTCGACTATTGATACTACAGGAGAACTCGACTAAAAGAAGTAGCCCCAACGGCTCCTATTGAGGGGGATTCATAGATCCTACAAGAGAAGTCGACTAAAGGAAGTAGTCCCAACGACACCTATTGAGGGGGAGTCAATTGCACTCATTGAAGGAGAGTAGAATACATGGAAGTTAACTGATGTTTACATATATTATTTTTTGTCATCATCAAAATGGGAGAAATTTTTAGGTTTTAGTTTTAATGATGAAAAATAATATAATTTCTTTTGGTGTAGGGACTTAAGGAAATCAACCGAGATCGAAGGGCACAAAGAGAAACAATCAAAGCTGATGGAAGAAATCAATCAAAGGTTGATTGAAGCATTCAAAAGGAAAAAAGAAGCACTGAAGATCCGGCAAGATAATCAATTCGGGATTGATTGAAGCATTAAAAAGGAAAAAAACATTGAAGATCCGACAAGATAATCAATCAATAGCTATTACTGGAAGGACCCAAAATTAAGGAGCAAATCCGGCGCTATCAAGACTTAAAGATGGAAAGTTGTTAAAGTCCATATATCAAGGAAGAGTAACGAGAATTAACCTTATTCTTGGAAAGAATCAATTTCTTTCCAAGGATCAATTCTCTTGGGTTGGCAAATCTCTTTAGTAACGGTCTCCTATAAAGTGTTAATACGCAACCTTAAGTCTTAGGGAGATATACTTTGATCAAACCAATTTCCCTCTCTTTGTTCTACTGCAAACAAATATTGTAGCTCTACTAGATCTGCTGTGTAACAAGTTAGATAAGAAAGAGAGAAAAATACCGGTGAGGCATTGTATCAAGAAAAGATGGGTGACATAGAAACTGAGTTGTTGGTGTAAACTACACCATTCACTTTGTACTCAAGAAACTCAATCAATGAAAGAGAACTCTCTTGCAACCCAAGGGGACTGGACTAGGATTCACATTGATTCTGAACCAGTATAAAACTCTGATGTCGTTAATTCATGCACTTTACTTCTGCATTTTAATTCTGCACTTCTTATTATCTCGCTATTACATCTAGTCGACTAATTGCAAAACTAGTCAACTTATAATAATTAAGTTTAAAATAAGCAATTTAACCCCCCCTCTCCCCTCTTGTGCTTTCAGTAATGGGGTAGCGGGTGCATTAGCCAAGTATGGGAAGACAAAACTGGATCTACAATCTAATGATGTTCTACTTTTTGAAAACCCTCGTACTTTTATCTTAACGCTTTTATGTTTTAATATGTTTTAATAAAAGCCATATTAGGCCAAAAAAAAAATCATAGTTATTATTACACAACCTCTAGCTAGTAAATATTTGACGGTGTCAAAAAACACACTAAGGCGTGACTTCATTTTATGTATTAGCTATAATAGTTCGCATTCTTTTTTCGTTTTTCTTTTTTTAATATATCGAATCCACTTTGGATGTGTTCTTTTTTCTTCACTTTTTTTTTAGGAGGGGGGAACCCAACCAGTCATTAATAGAAGCCAAAAGGTAAATGTATGACATGTTGCATTCAAATGGGAGTTCATTTATTCCTAAGTGAGAAAACTTCCAATATTCATTGTCTTGAATTATACAGAAACTTTTGTTACGTGAATTTATCGTTTATTAGAAAGTTTTTCTTCGGCAGGAAGAAAATAGGTCAAAACTCGAACACGTGCAGAATTAAATGTTTAGTTTATCATGTTATATTTCTAAACGAAAGCAAAACAATTCATGCCTAGAAAATCATTACATGGTATTACACATGGTGTGAATTGAAATATGGGGAAAAAAGAGTATATTAAATGAATCATTTTGGACATATTCATTTAAAAATATACTTGTCTCTTCGATCTATGGGAAATGAAATTCCTCATGCAATTCATTTTCAAGAAATGTTTCACTTCTTACTTTGCATTTGGTGACTTTTACCATTTCTTCCAAGTTAATATGCATTCCCCCTAAATCCTATATTTCCTTTTGACTTTCCAAATTCTTACATGCATTCCCATTCGCTTATTTTCACCTATAAAATGGTATTAATCACAAGCTTTTCTTCATCATTTCTCATCATTCTTGAATATCATATCAACTATCATATTAGTCATGAAGATGAATACTAAAGCTAGTACTCTCTTTTCTACATTAGTCTTTTTAGCTTTCTTTCACCTTTCTTTGGTTTCTTGTCGCAAACTAATAAGCGATCATGGTGGAAATGGCTTCACTCTTGATCTTATCCACCGTGATTCTCCTCTTTCACCTTTCTACAACCCATCAAACCGCCTTCGAAACGCCTACCACCGCTCATTTTCACGGGCATCTTTCTTTAAGGAAAGATCCCTTGCTACTGCCAATGACACAATCCAATCGGATATTGAACCAATCCCTGGGGAATACCTTATGAAAGTCTCTATTGGAACTCCACCAGTTGAAATTGTAGCCATAGCTGACACTGGTAGTGACTTAACATGGACACAATGTATGCCTTGCACTAATTGTTTCCAACAATCAGCCCCTATTTTTGATTCCAAAAAAAGCTCTACTTATAATACTGTGGGGTGTAATTCTGAAGAATGTACATCACTAGGAACTTCTTCTTGTGTGAGAGGAAATATTTGTGAATATCAAATGAGGTATGGTGACCAATCACAAACTATTGGTGATCTTGCTTTTGACAAATTCACATTTCCTTCTACTTCTGGAAATAATGTTTCTATTCCTAATGTTGTGTTTGGTTGTGGTCATGACAATAGTGGCACATTCAATAACTATACTTCTGGTATTATTGGCTTAGGTGGTGGTGAAGTCTCAATTGTCAACCAATTGGATAAACAAATCAATGGGAAATTCTCTTATTGTTTAATCCCAATTCCATTACAATCATCAATTTTCAATGCCACAAGTCACATCAACTTTGGCGATAGTGCTATTGTGTTTGGCCCTAACGTCGTTTCAACTCCTTTGATAAAAAGGGAACCGTCTACGTTCTACTATCTAAATTTGAAAGGTATTAGCGTTGGAGATATGATAGTGGATTTCAAATCTCCTAATATTACTTCTTCTGCTGCTGGTGATGACGGTCTAGGAAACATTATAATTGATTCTGGTACGACATTAACGTTGTTGCCTAGTGAATTTTACTCGAGTTTGGAATCTACATTAGTGGATTCGATCAATGCTACTAGGTGGGATGACCCTTCGGGCACTTTTGGTCTCTGTTACGAGTCTAAGAATGGTACTATTGATGCTCCCAAAATTGTCGCACATTTTACAGATGCAGATTTAGAGTTGTCGCCTTCGAGCACGTTTGCAGAAGTTGAGGAAGGTTTTGTTTGTCTTACAATAGCGCCAGCAGATGAAGTTGCTATTTTTGGAAACTTGGCTCAGGCGAATTTCTTAATTGGATATGATCTTGTGGCCAATAAAGTCTCCTTCCAGCCTACAGATTGTACTAAGTACTAAAGGGATTAGCTAATATTATGGAGATGGGGTTGAAAGTTACAGTACATATAATGAATTCAAATGGAGATTTTTTATGTGTTTAATGAACAATTATTATTAATCTTGGTTGATTTGTTTACTCTTTTGAAAGTTTATTACCACCTTTTGTAAGAAATGAGGTGATTAAGTTAGAAAGAATCTAGTATGATTTAAACATCTTATATGATACCGTTGTAATTATTGTTTATTTTCAAAAATATTGTTATATGTCAACTTACATATGACTGTTTGATCTCTAAAATCAAAATATACGTATATTTTTATTTGATATTTCCAATTGAACTTAAATATATAGAATGATTAAAGAAAGTATGACTTGAAGTATTAAAACTGACTTAAAGTATTAAAACTGAACGTCAGGAGTTATTGAAATTTGGGATAGTGCAATTAAAACTTCAGGCCATTTTCTTGATGTTTAACCGCTACTTCGTTCTGAACTTTAGGACAATAGTATTAAGTTTTACTATTCACAAAAATACTCCATTGCATATTTCTTAATATGCAAAGTTAGATCATTTCGAAAAAGTTTAATAAGAAAAAATTGGAAATGCATTTTATGAAGCGAAGTGTCTTAGTTGATTATTAGCGTTTATTAGTCTGTTAGCTTGTGGATTGGTGGCTTAGTTTTTTGGTTTTGAGCATCCAGTCGTGACCTCTCTTATTCCTTTGACTAAACTGATGACATCACGGAGGAACATTTTTGTTGACCATTGTTGGCCCAAGTGAAGTTTTATTTTGAAGATTGACGAAGGAAGCTCAGGCAAGAATAAAGTCTATTCTCTGTGTACACGGGTAAATTCGAGCATAAGGGATGCACGTGAAGGAGATAAGCTCAACTTGGTATATCTGATATCTCCTAATCGAAAAGGTTGCATGATTGATAAGGAGAGACTCCTTACTCAAAGAGAACACTATCCAAGATAAATGAGGAGTTAGAAGTTGAGGATAACTAGAACTTTGCTGATTCGCTGCTAGTTTTTGCGTTAAGCTTGAAGTTTTAGCTTAGATCCGTGAAAGTGTAAGTGTTTATGTCATTGGAGTTCATTTGTAAATCTATTATCGTGATTGTGTATACGTTCGCGTGACAAAATCATGATTCCAAAAATAAATCAAAGTACGCGTTCGCGGACTTTGACTGAATAATCTTAGCAATTATTAAAGTGTTATTAATTGCGTACACGATCGCGTGACACGAGTACGATTTAAAAATGAATATTTATATAAAATGTTTTATGCACGACTTAATCTATCAGCGTGACTGTATACACGTTCGCTTGACATAATTATGATTTTTAAAAGTAAATCGAGGTATGCGTTCGCGCAACGTCGGCCAAACATTCTTAATATTAACAAAGTGTTATTAATTGTGTACACGTACGCGTGACATGATTCTGGACGCGCCGAACGAAAAGAGTACACGTACGCGTGACTTGTTTCAAGATAATTCCATAATCACGAATAATCAAGCAATTAAAAGCGGTAAAAGAAAAAATGCACATAAGTTCTAAAACATGTAATTAAACAATTTATTGAGCCAGGTTTGATTAAAGCGACTGTGTTAAAATTACGAAATCCGAAAATGCCTAACGCCTTCTCCCGAGTTAATAGAATTCCTTATGCGGTCTTCTGGTTTTCGCAGACTTTAAACGGAGTCAAATTTCCTCGATTTGGCATTTAAAATAAACCGGTGATTTGGGACACCATAAATTATCCCAAAGTGGCGACTCTAAAATTAAATAATTAATCTCATTTCGATTATTGTCACATAAATTAGAAAAACTCCCTATCTCCCTTCGCGAAAAAGGAGGTGTGACAGCTCTGGCGACTCTGCTGGGGATCGAACCCAGAATCTCTGCTTCAGGGTTCAGAATTCGAGCTTGTTAATGTGAGTATACTTGACTTTATTGTTTGTTGATATTACTGTGTTTGTGGGCCTAATGTGCTAATTGCTTCTCATTTTACCGCTTTGATATTATGGTAATTGTATTATACTGCCTTCTTACGTCTCCATTCTGAATCTTCTAAAAATATGGTGCACACGTATGTGTGGCCCGCTTTCTGTTAGAGTCGTACCAAATAGAACGAGGCTGGATCAGTAACTAGGCCGGGTAGACTTTCGTGCTCTTGGTACGTTGCCCCACCTCGGATCGAGCTGTCCGCTTGGGTAAGCCATGTCTAGAACACACCTCCAGGTTTAAACCTAGAATAACATAGCCTCATGACGGATCCCCAATAGGAAAGTTTGTTTGCATCACGTGGATTTGACTTGGGGGACTCAACACAGGGGTTGTCTTTCGGGGCGGGATACGTAGGCAGTCCATAGGGTCCAATTTTCTTAGTGAGTCTTAAGTTCTTGGTTTCGAGGGTCGTAACCAAATCTTAGATGTCTAACCACTTTTGGCCACATCGGCTGTTTTGCAAAATAGGGCTATTTTCGCAAATTGGCTTGTTTAATTGTGTCTTGAGAGTCTTGAATCCACAATTAAGCATCTCTTTACTTTAAGGCCCGTCCTTGTTGAATTTTTATGTCTAGCCACTTCTGGCCACCTCGGCGGTTTCGCAAAATGGGGTCATTTTGCAAAAGTGGTCCATTTACCCATGTCTCAGGATCTTGAGTCCGCAACTAGGTGTCCTATTACTTTAGGGTCCGGTTTTGCGGAATTTGCATCTCCAGCCGCGTTTGGCCATATCTGCCATTTTTGCAAAATTGAGTCATTTTTGCTAATGAAGCCATATAAGCCTTAGTGAGGTATTTCCATATCTTTGAGGTCACCTTTGTTGAGTTTGCACTTCTAGCCACATTTTGGCCACGTAGGCCATTGTGATGACCCAAGAAGTTAATTTATAAAAATTAGACTCCTTTCCATGCTTAATAGCCATAAAGAGACTAAAATTAAATACCACTATTTGCGTGCACAGTCCGGACGTGAAATCGGAAAGCTTTTATGTGAAAAATATGAGAAATAGAGATTTTTAGAATTTAAATTTGATAAAAGTTGACTTTGGTCAACCTTTTGAGTAAACGGACCCGGATCCGTGTTCCGACGATCCTGGGAGGTCCGTAGTAAAATATGGGACTCCGACGTGTGCCCGAAAATTAATTCCGAGGTCACAAGCCTTAGAATTCAATTTTTTAAAGAAATTATTTTGCTAAAATCTTTATGAATTAAAGAAAATAAATAATGCTAAATATCAGTGGTATCGGGTCCGTATTTTGGTTCCGGAGCCCGTTATAGCTTTGTTATGACATTTAAAGGTTAACTGTGAAATTTGGTGAAAAACAGAGTTCGTTTGATGTGATTCGTACATCCGGTTGAGAAATTATGAACTTTAAGAGTTTTTGTTGAAAACGATGAGTTTTGAGGTTTAATTCATAGATTTACATGTTATTTGCATCAATTTATCGCACGAGCAAGTCTGTATGATATTTTTAGACTTGCGTGCATGATTTGTTTAGAGCCCCAAGGGCTCAGGTGAGTTTCGGATAGGCCACTGAACTGCTGGTTTTCAATTTTCTGGTGTCCAGGTATTTTGTTCTATGCGATCGCATAGGAAGGTCTGCGATCGCATAGAGTAAAATTCGGGGCCCCTATAGGTTGCACTATGCGAACGCAATCCCACGAGTGCGATCACATAGATTCGCCAGGCTTCACTGTGTGAACGCACCTGCAGCTCCGCGACCGCACTAACTTAAGTCAGGCCTTGGGGAGGGGAGGTCAATACACTGTGAGATTGCACCACTCCCTATGCGAACACACTGCCCAATTTCCCCTTACCCTGTGCGATCTCATATCATTACCCGCGATCGCACAGTTGCCCAGCCCAACTATTATAAATATCTTTTAAAAACTGGGCAGAACCCTTTCTTCTCCAAATTTTTGAGGTTCCAGCCCTAAAAACGAGTTTTCTTCAACAATCTTCATCCCCAATTCATAGGTAATCAATTCCAAACCTTGTTCTTTCAATTCCTTACTATTTTTCATCACTTTTAAAGCAAAAACAAAGAATTTTCATTGTAAAAATTTAGGATTTGGGTAGAATTAGGGTGTTCTGTAAAAATTAAATTTTTATATCAAATTAAGGTCGGGTTTCAAAACTAATAACATATTTGGGTTCGTGGGTGAATGGGTAAACGTAATGTGGTCCGAACCCCGAGTTTAGACAAAGCGAGCCCGGGGTCGGGTTTTCACTTTTTTTGAGAAAACTTAGGAAAAATTATATTTTTCAATAAAGCTAGTTCCTTTAGCATTAGTTAATGATATTAAGTTAATTTTGATTTGATTCGAGCAAATTAGACGTGAATTCAAAAGGAAAAGCAATAATGAGCAGTGAGTGGCCTGCAGAATTGAAGTAAGTGTTTGGTCTAACTTTGGCTTGAGGGAATAGGACTCTCCACTTGTTTGTTATGTGAAACGCATGGGCGTGGTGTATAGGTGTAGTGACGAGTATCTATGCACCACCCAAATTGGCTGTTAAACATGACCCTCTTCCTGTTCCCCACTTATTTGATCATTATCTTAATTGTTATATGTTCATTATTGTTTGTATGACTATTTGGCTTTGTTGATCTGTTGTTAGATATTATTGTGATTATTTGGAAAGAATATTGGTTGTTTGAGTTGGTTTCCTTGTGATATGTATAATGGTTGAGAGGTTTGGTAGTTTTTTTACTGGTGGTTTCGTTTTGATAATATTGACGAAGTATTGAGAAATGCAGTCTAACTGTTTCGTAATTGTTGAGGTTCACGTGGTTATTGGGTTTCATTGAGTTATTTTCAATTGTTGTTGTAAGTGTGTTAAAAATGTTGGTTTTTCCCTTGAGTTTATCATAGTATATCAAGAATGAGCTGGATTGACAGCGTTACGGTGTTTACTTATATTCTGGTTGGTTTTATTGTGAAATAATATTGGTTAAAGCTTACGAGCTATATGATTTTCTGTTTGAAATTGTGGAAATAACAGTATTGTGAAAGGCTTGGCCTGAATTGTGAAATTCTTTATGAATAAATTGGTATGATATGTCTGGTGGGAGCGGGTTGCACGCTGCAACAAGGAGTGATAAGGGTGGACTGGTGGGATGGAGTTGCACGCTGCAACAAGAGCAATAAGGGTGATATATTTAGGGAGGAGCAACAAGGGAGGACAAGTGAGAGGGGGTTGCACGCTGCAACACAGAGCGATAAGGGAGGACATTTATATTTTTACTGATTTTCAAAGAAAAAAAAGGTTTGAAAAGCTAAATGTTTATTTTTACTGTTTTGTTTTTTTGAAAAACAAAGATTTGAAACTTTCTATTTTATATTACTATTTTCATATTTTGGCACTACTTTTATTCAAAGATAAAGTTTGAAAACTTGAAAATTGTTGAGGATTGGTTATAGCTGAGGCCTGAAAGAGGCGGTTGTGTTACTTTATTATTGTTGCAGTATTTGAATTGATGTGTTTAGATTTCCTTCCTGTTTTATAATTATTGTCTCAGATATATTTTCTTGTTCGCGTTGAATTGTTTTATTGTGTTATCGTATATATATTAATATCATACATTTATTGTTAAAGCCCTTCCTTAGCCTCGTAACTTCTTCGCCGAGGTTAGGCTCGTCACTTACTCAGTACATGGCGTCGGTTGTACTGATACTACACTCTGTGCTCTTTTGCACAGATCCAGGTACTAGTCAGCAGTAGAGGATTCCAGGACAACCACCCGATTCATTTGGAGACACGAGGTACATCTGCCGGCGTTCGCAGATTCCGAGAGTCTTCTCCCATTTCTACATACACTGTTTTATATTATTCAGAACAGTGGCACTATTTCTTTCAGCCATTATTTGTAGTATTCTTTAGTAGTTCGTGGATTGTGACACCAGACCCTGGGGTAGTCTTACAGTTGTTTACATAATTAGTTTGTGATCCATTTTATTTAAATAGTCATTGTTATCAATTTATTTTATTTCTGTTGGGAATTGTTTTGATTAGGCGCAACTGAAATTTATTTATTTATGCTCAAGTAATTAATCAAGGAAATTAGTTAATCGGCTTCTAACATTGGCTTGCCTAGAAAGTGTAGTGTTAGGCGCCATCACGATCCCTAAGGTTGGGAATTTGGGTCGTGACAAGTTGGTATCAGAGCACTAGGTTGCCTAGGTCTCACATTCTCGAACAAACTTGGTAGAGTTTGAAGGATCGGTACGGAGACGTCTGTACTTATCTTTCGGAGGTTATTGAGTTAGGAAACAACTCCATTTTATTCTACTCTATCGTGCAAATTTATTCTACCATTGATGATTGAACTTGTCTATTCTTGTCCTCGCAAAAGATCTCGACAACACACAAAGCGTCTACAACCGGACAAGAGATGAAGCCCCAATGACAACCACGATTAGGGGAAGAGACGAAAGCAAAGCTCATTCTAAAGCTCGAACATCAACACCTATTCTACAGTCTCAAATGGATCTAGACGCGGAGGTTCTAGATCAGTCGGTACATGTAGAACTAATACAGATTCCAGAAGGATTTATAGCTACTCCAGTATTGCAAAACAAGGGAATAGTTGAAAGCAACAGGGTTGATTTATATGAGATGTAAAGTTTAACATTGTGGATTATCAGGCATTGTGACCTATGACTTCGTGCCAAGTGGGTAAGTCCACTGTCAAGGAATAGATCGTGGGGTCATGTGTTATATCGGTTTTGGCTTGGAATGTATAAGGCCTGAGATTTTGCAAGAGATAAAGCTGGGATTTGCGATATGTCTGCCTCCTTAATAACCATATACCTCAGTACCAAAGGAGTTATATAGACAACTACTTTTGTACCTTAGACTTTTGTTGTAGGAAGACACTATGTTGTACATTATATTTTCAGTCTTAGATGCTCATGACAGTTGACTCCAGGTTTTGGGAAAGTGTGTATTTCGTTTCATCTCATTCTGATATCTTAACATCTGCTAAATTTTGGGAAATTATGAAATATATTGATAATCTGAGATGGTTGGCTAGCCTAGTTCCATGATAGGCGCCATCATGGTCGGCTTAGGATTTGGGGTCATGACATATAGGTATTTTATTATGCTCAAACATGTTCAGTTGTCGTGTGTTAGAAATCATGCCTATAGGTATTTTATTTTGCTCAAACATGTTCAGTTGTCGTGTGTTAGAAATCATGCCTATAGGTATTTTATTTTGCTCAAACATGTTCAGTTGTCGTGTGTTAGAAATCATGCCTATAGGTATTTTATTTTGCTCAAACATGTTCAGTTGTCGTGTGTTAGAAATCATGCCTATAGGTATTTTATTTTGCTCAAACATGTTCAGTTGTCGTGTGTTAGAAATCATGCCTATAGGTATTTTATTTTGCTCAAACATGTTCAGTTGTCGTGTGTTCGAAATCATGCCTATAGGTATTCTATTATGCTCAAACATGTTCAATTATTATGTGTTAGCAATCCTACCTATAGGTTCTTCATTTGGTTCAAATGTGTTCTACTTCTGCTTGTTAGAAACTATGTCTATAGGGTATTGTATGATTAAATGTGCGTATAGGATCCTGTCTACATGCTGCCCAATCTACAAATTATAGAAATCATGCCTATAGGATCCAAAATTAGTTTTAATTATAGAAATCATGTCTATAGGATCTAAAATCAATTTTAATTGTAGAAATCATGCCTATAGGGTCTGAATCAGTTTTAATTATCGTCCTACTCGTTTCATTAAGTGTTTTCAACAGTGTGCTAATTATCATCACTAGAAACCATGCCTATAGGACTTGATTAACTAATTCTGAACCTATTCCTGTAATTACCATTGTTAGTCACTGCGAGAATCACCTAGACATCATGCCTATAGGTTTAATCTCTTTTGCTTAAAATCAGTAGGCAACTATGTAGGTGTTAGAAATCGTATTAAGAGAAAAAGTCTTGTAAAACTACTTGCTTATTAAATTCAGTATCACATAGAGATCCTGCCTATAGGTTTCTGCAACCTTAACTTATTAAAATCTACAACTGTCAATTTTAATCAGCTTTGCGTGCATTTGTTGCCTAAGTGCGGAGGCTAACTTGAGCCCTTATTTGCTTATACGTAAAAGTCCAAGTTGTTTTGTATGTCGCCTAGTTTTTCTCCTTTTGGGCAACCTAAGTTAAAGTCTAGAACCACCCCGAGATAGAGGTCCAAATGCCTACTGGACCATAGTCATGGGACGGGTAGTGCACGCATAGGGCACGATTTAGAATCAACTAGTACGCTTTAGGTAAACAACTTAAAGATAGTAATTGGGTAGCAAGAGATGATAGTCTGTTCTCGCTGAATAATACGAGTAACACCCCACTTCGAGGGACATATGAAGTATTATTTATGTTGCACGAGGGGATCCTTTAGGCTAAAAAACATAGGACCCTCCACCTTCGTTTAAAAGTCAATCATTTTATTTGCCCAATTTTTGTCTCTTCACCTTGTTTAGACTAATTCATATAATTTGAGTTTGGCCGGGACCCACCGTTGTGGACCTCGAGGAGTGCCTAACACCTTCTCCTCGAGGTAATTTGATCCCTTACCCGATATTTGGTGACGTAACTGGTTAATCCAGAGTTATCTGCAAGTAGGTGCCCTAACGCACCTTAATCCGTTAGGTGGCGACTCTCTCTTTTAAAACCCTTCCTTAAAAGAGTTTTCACGTGTCGAAACCCGATTTCGCGAGAAAAAGGGGCGCGACATGTGTATTTACCACTTACCCACTTCGTAATATTTTGCACAAGCCTGAATTGTCGGGTCGACTGGCCAAGTGGGTCGTCGAACTCAATGGGTACGATATCGAATATCAACCCCGAACGATCATAAAGTCTCAAATTTTAGCAGACTTCGTGGCTGATTTCACCCCAACCCTCGTACCCGAAATCGAAAAGGAACTCTTGTTAAAATCAGGTACATCATCGGGGGTATGTACCCTTTTCACAAACGGCGCTTCGAATGTGAAGGGGTCCGGGCTAGGAATCGTTTTCAAGCCGCCCACGGGTAACACTATTAGATAATCAATCAAGACTCCTAAGTTGACTAACAATTAGGCCGAGTATGAGGCCATGATTGTAGGTATTGAGCTAGCTAAAAGCTTGGGAGCAGAAGTCATTGAAGCTAAATGTGACTCTTTACTGGTGGTTAACCAAGTAAACAAAACCTTTGAAGTTCGAGAGGATAGAATACAAAGATATTTGGAAAAGCTGCAAGTAACTTTGCACCGTTTCAATGAATGGACTTTACAGCATGTGCCTCGAGAACAAAATAGTAAGGCCGACGCACTTGCAAATTTGAGGTCATCAGTCGAGGAAGATGATATCAGTCGGGGACTATTGTTCAACTCTCGAGATCCGTGATCGAAGAAGGTCATGCCGAGATAAACTCTACAAGTTTAACCTTGGATTGGAGGAATAAATATATTGAATACTTGAAAAGTGGAAAGCTCCCATCGGATCCTAAAGAGTCGAGGGACCTATTAACCAAAGCTGCTCGATTCACATTGGCCGAAGGTGAAACGTTATACAGAAGGAAATTCGATGGACCATTGGCAGTATGTTTAGGACCAGGTGACACCGATTATGTTTTATGAGAGGTCCATGAAGGAACTTGTGGGAACCACTCCGGCGCCGAATCATTGATCCACAAAGTCCTTAGAGCAGGATACTACTGGGATAGCATTGAAAAAGACTCTAAGGATTTTGTTAAAAAATGTGACAAATGTCAAAGGTTTGCACCAATGATCCCCCAGCCTGGAGAACAACTTCACTCGGTCCTATCCCCATGGCCATTCATGAAAAGGGGGATGGACATCGCCATCCCTCTACCATCGGCCCCAAGTAAAGCTAAGTTAATCTTATTTATGACTGAATATTTCTCTAAATAGGTTGAAGCACAGGCGTTCGAGAAAGTGAGAGAGAAAGAGGTCATAGATTTCATCTGGGATCACGTCGCATGTCGATTTGGGATACCTGCCGAAATAGTGTGTGACAATGGGAAATAATTATCGGAAGCAAGATGATGAAATTCCTCGAAGACCATAAAATAAAAAAGATATTGTCAATGCCATATCATCCTAGTTGGGAACAGACAGGCCGAATCGACAAAAAAGACTATCATCCAAAACCTGAAGAAAAGGTTGAACGAAGCTAAAGGGAAATGGAGAGAAATTCTACCCGAAGTCCTTTGGGCATATCGAATAACATCGAAGTCCAGTACAGGGGAAACTCCATTTTCCTTAGTATATGGCTCTGAAGCCTTGATTCCAGTTGAAGTCGGGGAACCTAGCACTAGGTTTCGACATAAAACGGAAGAATCAAATCATGAGGCTATGAATACCAGCCTCGAATTATTAGATGAAAAACAAGAAGCTGCACTCGTTCGAATGGTTGCACAAAAGCAACGAATCGAAAGATACTACAATAGGAGAACCAGCCTTTGACACTTCAAAATCTAAAGAAAGTCACCTTCAACACTCAAGATTCTAATGAAGGGAAGCTCGGTCCAAATTGGGAAGAATCATACCAAGTCCTCGACATAGTCATAAAAGGGTCTTATAAACTCGGAACGATGCACAACGTACCACTGCCAAACAATTGGAACATATCACTTCTCAAACAATATTATTGCTAACGTATAAATTTCTCTCTTATTTAATTTATATATTCGACGCCAACTTATTGCAGCAGTTCGACCAAAAACATCGAGACCTCAGGTTTTAAAGTACGCGTTGCACTCTTGATCCCTTAGATCGCTTTTTATCCCAAATGGGCTTTTCTGGGAAAGTTTTTTACAAGGAAACAATTATGTTCTACTTAAGGACAATTCAACAGTATCCAAGGCTTCTTTGCAATCAACCTCGAATACTGGGGGGCATCACCCTCAGATGTTATATTTTCGAGAAAAGTACTTCGTGTCAAAGGGCCTCGATAGGGAAACTTTGTAATGGACCAAACGGTCGAATGAACCGTGTCCATATAGATTAGTCGAGCCCCAATGGAAAAACATGTACGCATATATAAATTATTCAAAGAAGCATTCTTTCTTTATCAAACATCTTGCTTCTCGAAGAAAATTCTCTACTATACAAACCTCATACTTATCATTTTGTGAGAAATGACTCAAGAGCCAAGTGCAAATATACCTCGAACACTTGGGGACAGCCATCGACGATAGGCATATTCGAGTTATCTAAACTCAAGTTCATAAGACCTCAAAGAGGCACCCCCGATACATAGGCCAAGGCCACCATTCTCTACGACTAACATTTCGAACAAGTTCGAAATGTTATTGGGAAATAAGCCCAATAGGCATACCCAAAGTCTACGGCCAAAATAACGCGTCTCGGAGACGTCTGAATTCCTCAATAAAAATAGTCCTTCAAATTCTTTGAAAAAAATGGTTAAAAAGGCTACCCTCGACATACAATTAAAAGGGCTTCGATAAAATCAGCCCTCGAAAAACATTAAGAGGTATCAGTTATCTTAACACAATCGTGCTAAAGCACAAAAAGCAAAGGGGTTTCAATCGACATTGAAACCTCAAAACACCTAATTGGTAATAAATACATGCTAAGGCATAAAAGAAATTTTACTAAGTCTTTTAAGCCGAAAGAGGGAAATAATAGCCATCTTTTAGAGGCCATATCGGCCCAATCTAAAGAGCCCAATGGCCAATACAAATAGAGTTCAAGATATTGTTCTCGCTCAATTCTGACCTAAGGGTTCCATTATTCCAAGCTCGAATGAAACTGACTTAAGTGTAGCTCGAAGATTCGTCATTATTTTAAAACCTTAAGGGGTTTGATACTGTAAGTTTGAAACTTACTAGAACTCAGTTATAGAAACAATGCAATTATGGCTTCAATCAAGCCATCTGAAATCAAAGTCCTGGACATATTGTTAAGTTAAGAGACTCACCCTCACCTAATTAAAAAACCTAGGGGTTTCTTCTACTCTAAGTTTGAGCTAATGCTCACTCGATTATTGAAGTTGCAGCAACAAAAGTTTTCACAAGGCAAAGGCACAAAACATACTTGAACATAAAATTTGAGAAGGCATTCAAAACATATTAGCTACGTTTGAGCAGCCTCAGCATCGGCCAGGCATATGGCAATGGACTTGTCTGCCATGACCTTCGTCTTCTTGATCTCCGCCTTGGCCTCAGCAAGCCCGGCTTCAAGCTCCTCGATCCTTTTGGCTTGGGTCGAGATTTTTACTTTGATGCCCCAAAGTTGAAACTCGGTCGATGACAGTTAGATCGAGGTACTCTCTTTTTCCGCAGCCGGCGGTCCATATTCCTCTTCCGCCGATCACAATTAGCCTTGACTTGATGAACTTCTCCCCGAAGAAGCTCGATCCTTTCGACCTTTTGCTGCAGCTGAGATAGTGAAGTATTAACCTCCACAGTTGGGGTGAGCCCATACTTTTTCAGAAGGATGATTACCTACTTATCTAGCTCAGCCTCCTCTTTACGAGCCTTGGCCAAATCCGCTTGAATGTCCCTTACAGCCTCATCCTTTTGGCCGCAAAGAAGCTTCAGGGCGTTCCTCTCCTCCGAAACTTTCTGGAGCTCGGATTCACACTGGCTATGGTTAGCTCGAGACTTGGTGAATGCCTACCCAAAAAGGGAAGGTGCAAGTTAGACTTAAAGAAAAAAGAACAAGAAAGGGGATTGCAGCAGCTAATGCTTACCCGAGTAGAAGACGTTGGGCCTCTTCAAAGAGAATTGAAGCGTCGCTGAGATTGGAGGCATCATCGACCCAGTGAAGCAATCCCGGAAGGGATCCCCTACACTAGAAAATCTGCCTATATCGGTGGTCTTTAACTCCCGAGCCTCCCTTATTGCCTCCTCAGAAAAAGTTGGCAGTGAAGGCAAGTGACATGCTGTTATGGCCCCGAGCAAGTCGCTCGGGGTGATCCGATCGATCTTCAGAGTTTCAGAACCAGCCGTTCGGTGTATTTGTAGATGGTTGAGAAATGATCTCAACCTCCGGCGATTCGGGATCCTCACCCGAACCCATCTTGGAAACCTCCTCGACACGAGGCTTGATTTCAGTAGCCGTCGTCGGCTCAGAAGGTTTGGCGACCTCGACGTCTTTCCTGGGTCAGACCGTCAATGCCGAGTCACCTTCCTCTTCTTCTTCTTCTTCTTCTTCTTCTTCTTCTTCTTCTTCTTCTTCTTCGTCTCTCAGGTTTCGGACCGAGTCCACTGTGAGAGCGATCACTTTTCTCCATAACCTTAGAGGTTTGGTCTTGGGGTCCTCGGACTGCGAGGCACCCCTCTTCTTCTTGTCTTTCCCCGGATTCGGAACCAGGGACTTGGCCTCTTCCTCGCCGCTCGAGGGCCTCAAGATTGCATCCTTGGTCAGGCCTGCATGAAAGAAACTTAGTGATGAATGAAGTACAAAGAATGTTTCCAAATATGAGAAAGAGGATCCTTACCATGGTTCTTTGCCTCCCATTTGCCCTTCGCCAAATCACGCCATGCGCGTTCGGCGTGGGAGGAAGTCGAGGCTAACTTTCGAACCCAATCTTTGAGGTCGGGTACCGCTTGAGGCATCCAAGGAACAACTGCATGTTAAAAGAGAACGTTAGGAGAAATAAAAGTAGGTACGTAGAGTAAAGTTTAAAAGGTCACTTACGGTCGGGGTTCCACTCCTCGGGGAATGGCAGCCTCTCCTCCGGGATGATGTCATGAGTCCTCACCCATATAAACCGGCTCATCCAACCCCCATCCTTATCCTCGTCGATGCTCGAGAACAAGGCCTTCGTTTCCCGGCGTTGGAGCTTGATCAGTCCACGATAGAGTCGGGGCCGGTACAACCACATGAGGTGGTTTATGGTAAACTCCAGCCCCTCGGCCTTGCTGAAGAAGAAATGCAGCATAATTATAGTGCGCCATAGCGAGGGATGGACTTGACCGAGAGTGAACTCATATTTTTTGCAGAAATCAATGATCACCGTGTCAAGGGGACCTAATGTGAAGGGGTAAATGTAAACACTTAGAAACCTCTCCACATGAGTAGTGATGTTCTCTCCGGGAGCAGGGATTTGCACCACGACCTCGGGGCCCCAGTTGCAGTCCCTCTTCATGGCCTCGAGGTGGTTCGTCGTTATGGAACACGTGTACCTCGACACATGTTTGCATCGGCCTGGGATCGATGAAGGGTTTTCGATCTTGAAATCAGATTTTAGATTACACGGGCCAGGAACATACTGATGAGGAAGCGGTTCCACCGGCGTATTGTCGTCGGACGGTCGGGATGAAGAGGAGGAAGCTTTCTCCTTTTGCGGTAATGTTTTTGAGGTCTTCGCCATTGATTTAGGTAAAGGAGGGCGAAGAAAGATGAAAATTGGTTGTTTCGATGCTAACAAGGGTGGCTCAATAGGCGGCGAAAGAGAGGAGATGGAAAGGGTTAGAAGACTTAGAAGTTTGATTAGAGCAAAAGTAAAGTTTGATTCGACAAAGGAGCGTGTATTTATAGATTCACGGCGACGGTTCGGTGGCGCTAATGGCCGACCACCCGCTGACAATCATTGATGATTTAGGGAACTGTACCGAAGGACTTTTCGATCACGTCCATTGCTTACGTCATGAGGTTGACGTCATGATCGAGGTTTCAGAAAATCGAGGCTCAAATCATTTCTTATCATTTTACTCTAAAGAAACGCAGGGACTATCTGTATATGGTCGAAATCGGGACATATCCGATTTCATAGGCATGGGAACTTGCGTAGAAGGTAAGCTCGTAATGGACCAGGCCCGAGCTCGAAGATAGAATATTTAGCATAGAAATTGAAGTGTTCGCTGAAGATCGAGACCAGCAACAATCGAGACCGAGCATGACTAACTTCGAGTAAAGCATAACAACGGAATGTCGAGATATTAGCAACCGGTCGAAGATCACGATAAAAATTCCGGCAGATCAAATCAAGCGGTTATTGATGCTAATCGTGGGATTTATTTCTGTTATTAGAATTGTACCTTATTTAGGATTCCTCTATTATATAAGGAGGAATCACATTCATTTGTAAGCATGATTCATTGATAAAAAATACATACACACGTTGCTATCTATTTCGCTACTATTCATTATTGTCCATCACTGTTTTCTTTACCGTTCTTATTATACAACCTCGAGACCATCTCGAATCGAGGTCAAAGCACTGCTAGAATACTAGTTTGATTTATTTTACTGTTCAATTTATCTATTTAATCCATTATTTATCAATTGGTATTGGATTAAATCACATATCCTTAAAATCACAGTACAAGTTTAATTGTTACTCGATTTTTAGAGTAAACAATGTGTATACCAACTAAGGGTTGTAAATATTTTTGGCCGAGCGGCCAATGGTGTAACTTCCCCAAAAAATCATAATGGAATGGGATAAAATAGCATATACATGGGGGCATTTGCATCTATACCCGCTTTTTCTGTCACGTTTTAACTTGTGCCCGCTTTGAAAAAAAAATTGAAGTGTACCCGCTTTTTCGCATAACTTCAGCATACGGGGCTGAAGTAGCAAATGCGATCACGCAAAAACTTCAGCATTCTAGTAGACGGGCCTGAAGTAGCAAGTGTGTTGAACCAAGTGTGCTGAAGTTTTTGTTTGTAATTGATGAACTTAAGCATAGTAGCTGAAGTTTTGTTCTCTATTTGCTGAAGTTTTTGTTTAACTTGTGCACGTCTTAATGCAAAGATTTTGTTTGTAATTGCTGAAGTTTTTGTTCTTGTAACTGGTGAACTTCAGCTCTAGAGCTGAAGTTTTTGTTTTGTAAATGGCGAACTTCAGCTCTAGAGCTGAAGTTTTGTTCTCTATTTGCTGAACTTTTTGTTTAACTTGTGCACGTCTAAACGCAAAGCTTTTGTCTGTAATTGCTGAAGTTTTTGTTTTTGTAACTGGCGAAATTCAGCTCTAGAGGTCAAGTTTTTGTTTTGTAACTGGCGAACTTCAGCTCTAGAGCTAAAGTTTTTGTTTTTGTAACTGGCGAACTTCAGCTCTAGAGCTGAAGTCTTTGTTTTTGTAACTGGCGAACTTCAGCTCTAGAGCTGAAGTTTTTGTTTTGTAACTGGCGAACTTCAGCTCTGATAAACATATTTATGGCAATCATCCCATGAACTGAAGTTCCGTAGCAACACCAACATCAGCAGAAGGAAGAAGAAGAAGAAAACGAAGGAGGAGAAGGAGGAGGAGAAAGGGGGCTGAAGTTATTTAAAAGTGAGTACAAGTTAAAAAAATTTTAAAAAATGGATATAATTAAATGGGAGCGACCAAATAGAGCGCTCCGTGCAATTTACATCGCTATAGAGAACTATTGTTGTAGCCCAAGTTTAAGTTTTAGTTTCAGCCCAAGTTCGTTCAGTCCAATCAGTTCAGTTTGATAGACCCGGTCCACCAGCCCAATTCTATTTAATTGACCAAAGTTATTTATATTACTTTGTAACACGTGTAAATGTAAATATAAATTGGAGTATCTAGAATTTTCAATTCAGATCTTGTAATTTTTTTTTGATGAACAGACATTTTAAAGTAGTGATGAGTTGTGTATCTCCTTATATGGGTTTTGTTACCTTATACTAGAAGTTTTTGAGGCCGAGAAGTCCAAAATTTCTTTTATATTATAATTGATACAAATATTACTATACCATATTCATTTTTATTATATAAAATATTTATTTAACTTTATTAAGTTCTTTTTTAGTGTTTTTTTTGTGGTGTGGGTGTTTGGGGGGGGGGGGGGGGGGGGGGGGGGGGGGAGAATTATTCTCTGCTCATTATGCTTATCATAGATTAATCTTTGGCAGTATTGAAAAATTATGCAACAATTAAAATTTGTATATTGTTAACTTGACGGTTGATGTATTGGAATATGTAAGTACGGGCAAATTTAAACAATTATTTAATATATTTTTTATTATATAAAAAGATTACTTATTTTGAACCAAACTAAAAAGGTCAAAAAGTCAATTATTTATTATGAATCTAAAAGATAACTACTAATATTAAATTAATTGATTTGGTATAAATGTTCGATGAAGGTAAATTTTTACCAAATGGATCCTCTTGATTTTTATTTTAACTATATAATAAGTGAAACTTTACCACGAAGGGTAGTTTTGGAATTTACCGAAATTATGACTGAGCAAATTCTTTATGCGTTCATTGGTTGTTTTGACGACGACACCATTTATTCCTTCACTTTCCCTCAACAATCTCTTGTTCTGAGCATTGTTTTCCTTCAATTTTATCTCTCTTTGTTGCCTTTTCTGCTTTCTCTGCAAATCGTCATGGGATGTCGCTCTTATCTTTTTTCGTATCAACCATTGGCAAAAAAAAAAAAAAAAAAAAGAAAAAAAAAGAAATGCTGCTTAAAAAAAGTCAAAAGCAATAAGTTGGTTGATTCCAACTTTTTTTATTTTGACTTAAAAGTCATTTTAATTTGACCAATAAAATTATTCTTTTGTCTCTTATAAGCTTTTATAATACCAAAATTATCCTCAGTCAAAGAAACTATTAAAATTTCTTTTTTTTTCTACATCCCTCCCACCCCTCGCCCCCCACCCCTCCTGCCCCCACTCCCGCACAAGAAATTTTTTTGTATTTTACTTTTTTCGTAATTTTTAAATTTTTATTTTTTTTCCACCCCACCCTGCTCCCCCCCCTCGGGATTTTTAAAAAAATATATTTTAGGTTTTTTTTTCATCTTTCTTTTTTAATATATTATACTTATATATAATTGCTACTCATGTAATTAGCTCCTTCATAATAGTAACAGCTATAGGGATATTTTTGTCTTTTTAATAGGAAAAAGTGTTTACCAGCACTTGTTTGTCAAATACTTCAACATTTTTTTTAAGTTTCAGCATTTTTATCCAAACATGTAACTGCTTATTTATAAAATAAGCTCCAACATTTAAAAACCACTTTTTTTAAACCAATCCACAGGGGATCCTTATCTCTCTGGTTACTCATATTGTTGAGGGTGTATATACAAACATAATGAAAAGCCATTTTGAGATCATAGGATTTAGAGATGACCTGTTACAAGATTTTTAATTTCTAAGCACAAATCACCAAATTTTTTAACCATCCTTTCTCTTCTGAATGAAGAGAAGCCGACATAACTTTTCATTGATCAACTTTCATTGAACATTTGAGATACAGTAACCTAAAATAGCTTTAGAAATTCACCCTCGCACGTGGACACACATGGCCTTTCATCAAATTTCACAGCTCTCTTCTCAGATTCTTTCCGCTCTACTTTGACTGTTTAAAACATACACTACTGCTAAGTTATTCCTCTATTTAATATACGTAAAAGGTCTAAAAATACGATTTAACTTTCAGAAATGGTTTATCCATGCCATCCATTAAAAAATGTTCATTTCATGCCACTGCCGTTACACTCTTGGCTCACATATGCCGCTCACTGTTAATTTTTAAAAAAAAATTAAAGAAAATTGTGTTATTAGTTGAATAATGGCATAGCTAAGCCAAAGGTGTAACGGCGATGATATGAAATGAGCATTTTTTTTAACGGATCACGTGGATAAACCATTTCCGAAAATTACTGCACAAGTACAAGTTCTTCTGAGATGTACGGGGACTTAGAGGAACTAATGAAAAATTGAATATTGCCACTTCTGCAAGATTGGTTATATATTCCTTTAGTTACGCAGATTGTGCTTTTTTGCTTCTATTTCACATGTGTTCTTTTTTTTTTTCTTCTTCTAATTGTACTTTTATTTGTTAGAGTCCAGATTTTCTTTACACTGTTGAATTGTCTTCCAAGGTTTTATGTATCATAGATTTACATGGAAGCAAAAGAAATCAAAGACGATGGAGCAATTATTCTTCAGTTTCAAGGCATTTGGTTAATGATTGGATAATATTTCAATATAAAATCTAGCTTTAACTATTCTTCTCAACTTGGATAATTGCAGAAGTGAGTAATATGTTGCTTGTAAACTGTAATAAGAATTCTTGTGTTAATGATTTGGGTTTTGACACTTTTGTTAGTGGCATTGGATTTCACTTTTAATAGTTTTTTTATAATGCTAAATTTGATTTTACCAAAGACCTATCTGGGCAAAATGTATCGTCTTGATCTTCTAGCATCACTTATCCTACACAGATGTCATGAATAAGCAACTATCTGAATCTCGGTGACCCGAGAGAGCGAGGGAGAGTATATTTGACTACTAGAGTCCTTGGAATTTCTTATGGTTATTTGTTTTGAGCTTTTGACTTCATTGCATGATAAAAACCTTAGTAAACCAAATTAACTACATTTTTTACTTGCTTTGATTAAGCATAGACATGTATTTGATGCTTTCTATTCACAATATTTCTTTTTTCTTGATTGATTTGAGTTTTATTTATTAATCTGCTTCTCAGATTTCTGTTGGAAAAAAGGCTTGTGGCCACGATCTTATTGGTACGTATTCATGACAACCTTCATTATTGCAAAGATGATTTAAGTGTGAATAGCATGTACGATGGCCCAAAAACTTCCATGTTTACTGTACTCCTCGATCTATTTGTATTTTCTCCCTGAATCTAAGCCCGAAAGCTGGACTGCTGAAGAGAGAGAGAGAGAGCATAGGAAAGGCAAATACATTGTCAATGAGGAAATGGAAGATTCATTGGACAAACCACTCTCTGCTGCTTACTTTTGTACAGATAAATTGGCTACTGATGGTGATAGAAAGCGCAAAGATCGAGGGAAGGACACAAATATAAGAGGAACACCAGTCAAGCTTGTAAAGTATAATGTTCATGAAAGCCCAAAGAAAGAGAAATGTTTCCTTTCTCTGATAAAGATATTGAAGTGATGGGATGATAGAACCAAAGCATATATTTTGTATATGTATCAATGCCTGGGACCCTGGTGGACACCCGCACAGCGCACACAATATATCACTAACTCGGAGCAGGCCTTCATTTTGTGTCCTTTTTGGGGATATATGGTAGGGATGTGTATGCCAATTATGCCTATTAGAATTGAATCTTATGTGAATTTGAACAACGATGCAAGTGGGAGATCCAAACCATTTTGCAGAAACAACCTACCACTTGCCGGAAGATGAATAAGCATTTCTTGTTGACATTGCATGCCAGAGAGAACGCAACAGGACTCATGGACATACATCAAGTTGACCAAGCTAAAGAAGGGATTTTACTTATGTTGCGATGGTTGCTAAATCCGAGACATTTTTTTTTCCTTTTTTTTTTCTTTAACCAAATTATATGAGAAATAAGGAATAGGAAGGAGTGTACCAATCCATGTATGTCTGCATCTATGGTAGTGTTTGGAGGGAAGAAAGGGAGTTGTTTTCTAATTTGTTTTGCTCTTAAAACCAGCTTCTGAACTGTTCTGCTCTACAAAATTGAAAGGGGTATTTTGTACTTGTAGAGCTATACACTCTCTTTCTTTTTTCTTTGATAGTAATAGTAATACAAAAATGTTCAATGATTGTCAATGAATGTGGCAATGAAAATATGCAATAAATGTAGATAATGGCAATATATGTAATAAGGAGGAATTTGTCATCCAAATGTTAGATGAGTTGGATGATTCCTTTTTCTGACAACAACGTGAGATAATAGAAAATGAAGATGGACAAGGAATCCTTGGATCTTGTGAATAAAAGATGTACATTGAGCAATGAAATCAGTGGACAAGACAAGCTTTTTGTATATTCTTTATACGCAACCCTTTACAATATGTTCTTATCAGAAAAGTTGAGATCCCCTTTTGTTCCTTATCTCTTCCTATTTATAGGGTATATTCCTAGGAAACCCTAGAAAGTACAACTGAAGGAATATTCAATGGAACTATTCTGAAACTTATTCTAACTGTTGTTGTTATCCCTTCTCTACATGACCTTCGCGTTGGTCCTTCTTTAGGCAACTCCTCGCCACTGGAGTCGTGGTTGGCTTCAACCTCGACCACATCTCGTCCATTTACCGTCATTACGCTCAGCCTAATTTTGACCAATACAATTAGTCCCTCCGCGTGTTGAGGTCGTCCTCCTGGATGTTCTCGATGAGCGAATTCTATATGCAACCGGTCAAAAGAAATTCAGCCGTGCTGGCTGAGCCAAATCGGTCGAGGATGAACTGGTGACGGTCACCTCAAGGGCCGTGGTTGGCGTGACTGATATAGGATGATGTCATGGCCATGTGCGTCATCATTACGCGTCTTCCCAATGTAGTGCGCTATTTCATGTGCCTTTGTTACTTCGATTTTGGTGCTACTGATGGCCCCTTGCCTCGATTAGGTGCCACCTTACCCTATAAATAGAGGAGGGGGGGGGGTTCTCACAAACGAAACATTTAGCATCACATACCCCATCCACACTTTGCTTACTCTTCTGCTTTTTCTCCGATCTTTGTCTCCAATTTTCTTCTGCTCCCTTAGTTTTAGCTTCCAATTTCTTATCCCGCCGATATTTTCTTTCTCTGGTTCCGCTGTACTTATTCCGTTATGAAAAATGAAAAATTCTCCTCATACTTCTGACACGGTCTCCGACGCCACCCCGTTGTCGGTAACCATACCTTCCGGCTGTGATGAACCCATGGTTGAGGAAGATGAGAGCTTCCCCACCGTGAAGGAGGTGGTTCCTCGGAACCCTTCAGTCAGAAATGACTTTCCTAAAGAACCCGCCCCTGCTCCTGCTCAGGTACTCTCTGAGACGGGGCCGAGTCAAATATTCCCTCCGATCTAAATTTCGTATCCCCTCTTTTGTTGATATTGTCCTAGCCGGGAACGACCTAATACAAGTCCACCGGCCTGGTTATTGCGCTTTCTACGTCTACCCGTTCTTGGTGGGTTATTCTCTTCTCTACCCTCATTAGCGGAGGAGTTTTGTCATTTTTACGGCGTCTGCCCGGCGCAACTCTCCCCATACTTATATAAGGTTTTTCTGATGCTGGTGAAGTTCGCTGAGTTGGCCGGCTGCGAGGTCTTTATCCGTCATCTGCTGCACCTCTTCTCGCCAGGTTCTATAGAGGCACGTTGATTCATCTCCGGCATCGTGGGACCAAAGGATTGATGGTCGGGATGGATGATAAGGCGAACCGTCGGTTCTGGTAAATACTTCTTCATCAGAACCGAGCATTTCGTGTCGGATCCGACCGGGTTGTCCTTTTTTTTCTTCTTTTTTATTTTGTTCTCGACTCACTCATGGTTTTCTGCTTTCAGTTTTGAGGCGTCCACCTTCCCTGGTTTTCGACATTAAAGATTGGGTAACTCGCATTTTACCTCATACCGTGGGAATCCGCGATTGGACATCCTTTCACAAGAGGTTCGGCCCAAGCCCTCGTCCAGTAAGTCTTATTTTTACTTTATAACTTGTCTTCATTCACCTCCGTCCTTTAATATGATTTTATTTTTGTGCAAGGCCGACGAGATTCCAAGAAGTCTAAGACTCCGGTGCCTGCATTTCACCAGGCAGTCGCATCGGTCGGAATGCAATTCGTACTACCCGAGTCTGTACGAGGGGGTCAGACTCAAGCTCCGTTATTGGGGAATTCCGCTCCTCGAGCTGTTGCTACGCTTCATGAGATCTCTTCTCATCCCATTTTGCACCTCATTGACGAGTCGTCTCATGGCAAGGAGGAGGCGTCATCGAGGAAGAAATGAAGGGTGGAGACTACGAAGGCCACCGTTGCTGATGCTGAGCCAGTAGGGCTTATCTTCCTAGAGGCGGAGTCGGTGCCTTTATTAAATATCGAGGCTGCTCCTCCGTTGGGTACTGTCATGGAGGAGAGGCCATCCGAGGTTGAGGGGGTCCGTGGTAGAGGGGGGCCTGCAGGGGCTATCTAGGTTGGTTCATCATCAGTGGGCGGGAGAGATAGAGATGTTGCCATGTTGGACGATGAGTCTGGCTCCGACATCGACCCTGAGGAGGTACGAACTTTTGAGGAGAGGTTTACTCGCGTGGAGACGGAGGGTCCTAATCGACACATTGTCATTCCTTTGAATTATAACCTCTTGGTCCACTCGAAACATGCGGCATCGTCCTTTGCTCCTTTGTGTGCGGAAGACGAGAATAAGATGTTACAGACACTAAGAGATGCGGACCTGTCTCTGGGTATATCGGGCATGGCCTTGCGAGTAAGTTTCACTTGTCTCCCGCTAAGTTTGTCCATTTCATATGTGTTTTTTTGCTCTTGTTGACTTTCCTTCCTTTGTGTGTTAGACTCTCATCTTGGAGATTGAGCGTGGACGTCCAGAAGAGCAGAGGTCGACTCTCTTCAAGAGGATGGAATCTAAGTATAGTAAGTATCGGTCCAAGCACTGAATGCTGGTCAAAATCGTTGGCGAGGACAGCTAGTTTCAGACTTTATGTGACGAGATCAAACAGAAGGACAATGAGCTGAAGAAGAAAGATGAGGAGATTATGAGGGCCATCGGCCGATGCAGTGTGTTGGAGGGGACGCTGAGGTGTAAGTCGGATGAACTCGAGGTGAGTAAGGGGTGATGGCTGAGAATGCAGACCTCCAGGCACAGGTGGCGTCCTTAAAGGTCGAGCTTGAGCAACCCGAAGCTGGGGTCGCCAACTTGAGGACGGAGTTAAGCGCTAAGGTCGAAGATCTGAGCCTAGCTGAGAAAACCAGTATGGTCGCCGTGGCAGAAGCTGCAGCTCTAGGTGGTGCCCTACATGTTAGTAGGTCTGAGAGAGCTAGTGAAGCGGAGATTTTGGCACTCAAGGAGGCAAGGTATAAGAACGGATTGAGGGTTTGGAGGCAGAGCTGTATGGTATAAATGAGCAGATCAATGCCTTAAGGATCTAGAAGGAACAACAGTAGGCCCAACCGTCGACTTCTCGTACTTTTACCCATCCTAGTGTCTCACGGGAGTTGTATGAGATGTGGGTTCACGTTGAGGCCCAACTTGACGTATATAGGTCTTTGAAGGCGGCTGGCAAAGTGTCCAAGGTGGAGTTTGATGATGTTCATGTTAAGGCATGTGCAACTCGTAACGCCTGCGGTTACGACCCTGGTATGCCTGGTGGGGACGATGATGAAGATGCCTTGGATGGGCTTGCCTCCGACCCTTGGTATGATGATGAGTATGCCAGTGATGTTCATGGGGGGATGATGTGGCATGAAGCCTTTGTACTTGGTTTTTTTTGTGTTTTGCTATTTTTTGTGACGGCGTCTCTCAAGCCCTTTGTAAAATGTATTGGAGTAGAACAATTGAAATGGAACAATTGTCTTTTTGCTGTGTATTTTCGGTTCTTCTTTTTTCCTTTTTCCTTTCTCGTTGGTGTCTTCACTTGTGAGAAAGTCCCTGACTTTTGGCCGACTTCTTATAAGGTTGACTTGGGCGAAGTCGAATATAGATCGATTCAAGGTCGAATATAAGTTAATTCGAGCGAGGTCGAATATAAGTTAACTCGTACGAGGTTGATTTAGATTGATTCGAGCGAGATCAGATGTTAAATTATTCGAGCGAGGTTGAATGTAGATTCGAGCGATGTTGAATGTAAAAGTATTTCGAGCGAGATTGAATGTAGATTCGAGCAATGTCGAATATGATTTAATTCGCGCAAGATTGAATGTAGGTAAATTTGAGCAAGGTCGAATGTAAATTAATTCAAGCGAGGTCCAATGTAGATTAATTCGAGAGGTCGAATGTATATTGTGAACAACTATTTTTTGACCACACCGAAATTCTATACTATTTTTGCTATAAATATTAAGGT
>ML351012.1:0-38335 GCA_005239505.1 Nicotiana paniculata
TAATATTACAGGTAGGATTACAGGTATAACACGTAAGGCATGCTAGTGGGTCCTAGACTACCCCTCACAAAGTTAGAAAGAAGACTTACTTCGCTCCGAAATTCAAACATCAGCTTCCAAGCCCTTCCGATTACTCCCACGGACGCACAACGCTCCGAAACTACCACATAATGGAAAAGCAATGAAAATTCATCCTAATACTCACAACAAATTCATATTATATACTTTCCCAACCCCGCTTGGAGAAATGACCAAAATGCCCTCAGGCTCACGCGCCTGAAAATCTGAAATTCTTGAAGATACATGCTACCCATATCTCTACTAGTTCAATCATGCAATTTACTCTACATTCCATACTCAAATTCGTGGTTAAATTCCAAATTTAAATTTTCTAGGTTTCTTCAAAAATTTCCCAAATTCCTACCAATTTCCATGCCTAATCCACACATATAATCTTGTATTCATCTAACAAACGGAAGGAGTTTACTTACCTTGATGCCTGGCGAGAATTCCCCTTGAAATGCTCTCCAAAAATCGCCCATGACAATGAAAAATGGGTGAGAAATGACATAAACCCGTCTTTAAAACATTCTGTCCAGGCTTCTTTCGCACATGCGATCCAATGGTCGCTCCTGCGGCTCCGCACCTACGGAAATTCCATCGCAGGTGTGGCTCTGACTTGACCCAGCAAATTCCCTCTCCTGCAATCCCCTCTTCGCACCTGCGGCCTCCTCAGCTCCAGCCCCAATCTCGCAACTGCGGCACCCTTAGCCGCACATGCGGTCAAAGCCTCACAGGTGCGATTACACCAAATGACAACAAGCTTCAACCCTTTTTCCAACTTAAACTTTGATCTGTTAACCACCCGGAATCCACCCGAGGCCCCCGGGGCCCCGTCCAATCATAGCAACCTATCCCAAAATAAAACACGGACTTGCTCGAAGCCTCAAATCACATCAAACAACATTGAAACGACGAATCTCTCTCCAATCCAAATCTTTAAGAACTTGAAATTCCAAACTTTCACATTCGATGCCGAAACCCGTCAAATCACCCCAAATTTTGCACACATGTCATATTCAACATTACGTACCTGCTCCAACTTCCGGAATCGCATTCCGACCATGATATCAAAATTCCCACTTCCGGTCGAATTCTTCAAAAACCTTCAAATTTCTATCTCTAGCCAAATGACCCTGAAATGACCTACGGACATCCAAATGCACCTCCGATCACGCTCCTAATTCCATAATCACCATACGGAGCTATTCTCAGACTCAGAATCCTAAACGAACATTGCCCTCACTGATATGCACTTCAAGCCCAAATTCATGAAATCATTCTAAATGCTAACTTCCACAATATACGTCGAAGCGCTCCTGGGTTATCCAAACCCCGAGCCGGACATACATCTAAGTCCGAAATCATCATACGAACCTGCTGGAACCTTCAAATCCTTATTCAGAGGTCGTTTACTCAAAATTCCAATCTTAGCTTATTTCTCCAACTTAAGGCTTCTGAAATGAGAATTTTTTTTCCAAATCAATTCTAAACTTCCTGGAATTCAATTCCGACTATGCCCATGGGTCATAATACCTGAAACGAAGCTGCTCCCGACTTCAAAACGCTGAACGACGTGCGAGAGCTCAAAATGACCGGTCGGGTCGTTACAGAATCTCACATCTACACACTGTATAAACATGAAAAACTGTATTAGGTCATAACCATAACCCCAAGATGAAATCGCATATACTCCCCATCACTCAGACACTCACAACAGGAACTGTTGACCACTATTACTGCCCAAAAACAAACCCGATGCCGGTAGCAAACCCCATATCGATTAGAGCCTCGTTCAACACTTTCATACCCTAACGATGATGAGAGAAACACGAATAACCTCTTAATCAGTCACATGATTAATAATCCAATAAACTTAGTCGTCCGACAGAGGCCATTTCCAAAATCCTCAGGAAAATATAGTACTATTCCTCCAAACCTTCCTCATCCCAATACGATAGTGCAAATATTAAGTCTAGAAACCTCATCTCAACCAATATAAGTAGCCCCACGGATACGTATCAACAAATCATATGGATCCCCACACTACACGGTCTCGAACACCAACAAGTAGTAATTCAGACATGAAAGATAACAGTAAGAGACCTAAATAAGAACACTGCTAAACAACTTAAGCAGGTAGGGAAATTTTAGCATTTCACTATGAACTATTTTCAACAAGGTGAAAGCAAAACTACATGAAGTAAGCATCAGGAGTTACATTTCATCACAGTACCGTTGTGGCGTGCAACTCGATCCCACCATATCAATCCATATAGGGTACTCATTGAGCCATAATACTCGGGCTCACTGATCACATGTGCGTCAATATCAAGCACATCAGAGTGCATACAATATAACTGTGGGAAGATTATTAGGAACAAACAATACCGAGAAGAACAAGCACAACTATGATGCAATAAGCAAACCAACATCACGAACGCATCTCACCCATAGTGCAATAAGGCCTAAACCGAATTACAATATGCGTGTGAAGAACCATGTAACCCTCACAAACCGTCATAGCATAAGAGAGGAACACATAACAGAGACCAAGGCGCGAATAACATCTATTCCGCCCGACGATATACCTGTGGTAGCAGCTGCGCAGGAGCAAGCAAATCCGATCTGATACAGAATACCCATCCTTATTAGGCCTACCAATGGGACCCTAAATCAACTGCGGTCATCCCCGAATAGACAAATAGCCCTCCAAAAGTCCATGACGACATAACCATGACACATACTAACATCTGGCAAGCTTTGGCCATATTTCATAGTCCACAACCACGAAACAATCTGCTTCTGAGAACCTCATTGTCTAAATCCATAGAACACACGAATCACCCTACCTGATCCCAACTCCACAGCCTAAATGTCTAACACATCGCTCGAACATGATCATCCCACGAGGAATACTTCTATAATTGTTTCGTGCCACATAACAAAATTTGAATCTCAGCAGTTGATTAACCAGGAGAGCACCGTAATATCAATGATGCATCCGTAAATCAAAACACAATGCGCCTTCTGTAATGCACACCATTCTCAGGCAACACCAGGTAATAATAACATCCATATAGACATCTGAAACTGTATTTTCACTTAACCAAGCTATCATAATTGAATCCCTCTAACTCAACCAAGCCATGCAATTGCCCAAAACCCATGAGCATTGCCATGAAACACCTGTGAAGACCTACCACATCATAAGTACCTAAAGAACTGGTCATATCTTTATCGTGTTGATCCAATTTACTATGAAACTACCTTTTCCCTCAGAGTTCCTTCCAAATTACCCTCAAGGTTATACCCCTCCTTGCGAGAACACCATGATCCTTACCCCAAATCTCGCCATAAGAGATTCTAGCATAAAAACCTCACCGCCTCAAGACCCATAAGCCACTGCATTCTCTCTCAGCACCCTAAAGCACCACAACCGAGGCACCCATTGTGAAGAGACCTTCTGTGAATCTAAAGCCATTTCCTCCACCACTTAGTCTTCTTGTTAATGAAATGTATAATATGCAATGATATAGAAATACCGCAAGCCTCGACACCATCCAACGTAAATCTTAAACTCTCGTCACAACTACTATGCCACCATTTAATTTTCCTGAGTCTGAACTCCTCAATAAGGCATGAGAATCAAATTTGTCCCGCAACTAAACAACATGAATAACCTTCTGACAGACTCATAGATCGAAACTACACGTCACATGAAGACAAAAATCAAGCACCCCAGTCCTTTTTACACCTCAAGCAAACTCATCTCTTCCCATTCAAGTCATCTGAACATAACCCAGAGTCACATCCTACTCATCATTTAGTAATCTAACCACTCGTCGACCACAAATTCCACTCATAGGGACATTACCTGACGTTTAAGTCCAAAAGCACGTGTTCACACACTAGAAATCCCCTTGCTCAAGCCACAGTCAAAACCCAGCCTCAAGTCCTCCAAACTGACCTATCATTAGCACACAGAAATCACATCTTTCACCTCATCCATGAAATCACAAGCCGTTGGTGCATAGCCAATACCGAGCGCTAGCATGCGCATACGAATGCGTGGAAGGAATTCAAAGAGTTACGCTTCAAGCTGAATAAATATCGCATGATAAGGAAAGAAAGATGGGAAGATTATCCTTAATGTTCTGTAGCCTCTCGAAGATAGGTATGGACGTCATCATACCGATCCGCAAGACTCTACTAGACACTTGCTCATGACTCGTAGAACCTATGAATCTAGAGCTCTGATACCAACTTGTCATGACAAAAAGTTACTAGTTGTGATGGCACCTAACTCGACCCGCTAGGTAAGCCAACTAGACAATACAAACCAAATGAACTTATATGATAAATAGTGAAGAATTATCTGAACTTATCCAAATTCCCCAAGAACTGGTAGTACAAATCATGAGCTTCTAAGACTTAGAATTTACAAGTTGATACAAATAATTACACGATCTGTCGAAAACTACATAAACAGAATAATAAAATCTAAAGCTACCAAGGACGAGTGGCAGCTATATCCGTAATGCAAAAACATCTTCAGGGTCAGCTCCAAAAGTCTGCACGCAAGGTGAATAAATGCAGTATGAGTAAAACCGACCCCATGTACTCATAAGGTATTTCGTCTAACATTGTCGAAGTAGTGACAATGCTTTTTAGTAAAAATATGCTCACTAATAAAAGTCTAAACTGAAATCTAACAATAGAATTATACTACAGTATAACAAGATGGAGTACTCGAAATTAATGTGCCAAACAATAACAAAGTACTAGAAGAAATCACAATTCAACAGGTTCCAATATCTCACCCAATCCTTTCCTTAGAGCGAAAACCAAAAAACCACAATAATCATCTCAAAACTTTCATAGCGTGAGGAATATACTCAAGACATCAAATCCAACGACACAGCAACACCCTTCGTGCATTTATCTCATCCTCACTAATTATGCGTAAAACAATACCAACTGAATGGCAGAAATGCCAATAACATAAATGACGAAGTAGGAAAGCAAGTAGCAGTAATGAACGAGAATGTACATAAGGACATCAATAACAGACTAGGCAGAAAGCATAGAGGTAATGACGACGATTAGGAAAAAGGAATGTAACTTCAACTAACTAGCATGGTGGAGGCATGAAGATAGATATGACAAATAAGGAAGAGGGCACATGATCTTTATAATTTAACAAGTAGAGACATGAATGAATAACATGGAAGAAGACCTATACTTAAGTGCAACAAAACAGATATGACATTGATGCAATTATAACAATAGTAAGTAGGCATGATATTTGCAAGTTAAGAAAGTCGAAAGTAACACGATAACAATTGAGATATAGGATAAAGACAGAACAGTGACGAAAAATCACATAAGAACCATAAATACGACAATAACAACTCAAGGTAAAGACTTGAAGATATCCACAAGAAAAGGATATCAAAACATAATGCATATCCCTCGTCCTCACTTGCACGGAAGCACTCTTCGAGCCATGAACTTGCAATAACATGAAAACATAATAATATAAATGCAATGGCACGACATCACCCTTCGTTCTTTTATTCACAAATGATATGGCATGGCATCACCCTTCGTGCTTTTACTCTTAATAATATGGCACGACATCACCTTTCGTACTTTTACTCTCAATGATATGGCAGGACATTACCCTTCGTGCTTTCTCTCAATAATATAGCACAGCACCCCCCTTCGTGATTTACACTCTCCTCACATGATGATGTATATACAATGGCACGACATCATCCTTCGTGCTTTATTCCTTTAAAAACTTCACCTCCGCTCGACTTCATCTATCCAAAGATGACTTAAATACGTCACACAATGCAAGGGAAAACAATTTCAATTAAATAAGTTGTGATTTTTGTTAAAACTCTAAAAAGTCAACAAAAGTCAACCCCTGAGCTTGCCCGGTCAAAACTCAGGTCCAAGGGTAGGTCTTGACTACCCATAGCCTCACGGTCCAAATACGTATTTTGTTTCCAAATCTGAGTCCTATTCGACCTCAAGTCCCAAATTTTCACTTTTCAAAGTTTTTACAAAATCCCCAAATTTTTTCCTAGATTCTCATGAATTTGATGTTAAATCTTAAGTAAAATCATGAAATGTAGTCGAGAATTGGTTAGAGGCACTTACCCAACTTTTGCAAATGCGATGTCTGCTTCACAATTGAGATTGTCCCATTTGCGACAAAAATATCACAAATGTGATGACACCAGTACTAGCACTCAAAAATCATGAAAAATCATTCTGAAACCAATCTGAAACTCACCTGAGCCCCCGAGGCTCCAAACCAAACACCCACACAAGTCTAAAAGAAAATCAAATGAACTCGCTCGAGCGATAAAAACATCAAAATAACCTCTAGAATCACGAATTGGACGCCAAAACGCATGAAGATCAGAGGAAATTTCAAAACTTCTAGAATCGCAGCCAAATGTCCGAACCATATCAAATCAACTCCAAATGGCGCCAAATTTTGCAGAATAAGTTCTACATGAAGAAACGAACCTACTCGGAGCTTCAAATCATGCATAAAAACCTCGAAACAATGAATGGTACCTCACGTCAAAATCAATGAACTTTGGAACTTCAACTTCTACAACCGATGACGAAACCTATCAAAACACGTCTGATTGACCTCAAATTTTGCACACACGTCACAATTGACATTACAGACCTATTCCAACTTTCAAAATAAGAATCCGAACCCGGTATCAAAAATTACACTCCCGTTCAAGCTTCCCAAAAATCCAACTTTCGCCATTTCAAGACTAATTCAACTACGAACCTCCAAATTACAATCCGGACGCGCTCTTAAGTCCAAAATCACCCAACAAAGCTAAGGAACCAATGAAACTCTATTCCGAGATCCAATGCTAAAAGGTCCAACTTGGTCAATTCTTCTAACTCAAAGCTTAAATCTTGAAGTTCATTCTTCCAAATCGATTATGGACAACTTGAGAACAAACATCGACGATTTACGCAAATCATAATGCATCATGCGGAGATACTCGAGCTTTCAAACTATCGAGAAACATGCAAATGCTCAAAACCACCAGTCGGGTCGTTACAGATATTAACGGGGTTACCTTCTTGGCATAAAAAAGACGAAGGTAATAGTAACCCACGACAAGAGGCTCCAGGAAGTCGCTGAAAACGACATCACTTTCACGGAGGAAGATGAAAACGGATTGTTGATACCGCACAACGATGCATTGGTAATTATTTTAAATGTATTAGATTTAAAATCAAATGTGTTCTGATGGATCCATGGAGTTCAACCAACATTATACAATGGAGGGAATTGGAATAAGCCAGACTTTGTTGATACCCAATTTTGCCCTCATATTTTTTTAAATAAGTGTATATACTATCAAAATATTATTTTGCATCATTATTCAATTTACAAGATTTTTGCAAGCATTTTCCACAATTGTTTTGAAATTTTAAGGCTTTAAAATTGATTTCTTGCATTTAAATTATTCAAATATTATTAATTACCCTTTAAATTATTTTGTGATGACTCAACCATCCAAATTTATTATTTTTCATCCATTATATGCTTAATTATATTTTACTTTGTTTTATATAATTATATTTTTATATTTTTAGGCTATTTACATAATTTTGCAATAACAGCCTATACGCTATGCATAATTACTTTTTTTTACATTATTTGGGCTAAAATCATATTTTTATAATTTATAATGTTAGTTTATTATTTTTCAATAATTTTATTGCAGAAGTAGTATTTTATTATCTATTAATTATTTATGTAAATTATATTTTAATAATTTTCGTGTATTTAATTACTGGCCCATTATAAGGCCAATTCCGGACCAATTCAATGGCCCAATACCCATACCTTAGCCCAATAACCCCAAAAGCCCAAACCAAATAACCCCTTTACTAAAACCAGGTCGGTACCTATCTCCATGACACACCCCGTTTAGTTTTTAATCATGGCTGACAGCCATCATTCGTTCCCCCCTTTTAATTAACCAACCCATAAACCCTAACCCCATTTCCCTGAGACCGGCGCCCTAAAATCCTCTCCATTCTCTCCTCTCAAACCCTAGCCGCCTCACTCAAATACCTTCCAATTTCGATCCAATCATGGATTGTTACATAGTACTTGCCCCAATTTTGGCAAGTACCAATCCCCAAATCAGATTCCACCGCCTTCAACCTTTGATATTTAGATGATATTTAGTCTATATGCACTCAGTATCAGGCTATATGGTCTGATTTAGTGGGATTTCCAACCATCTGTGTTTTTCTTTTGAACTAGGGTTTTCTTGATTCTCTCATAAATTGATTTTGAACAATTTTTGTATGCTTATATTTCCTTATTTATGTTCGATTAATTATGTTTCCTTATTTGGATGTTAATTTTGGCTACTATATAAATCCCTCCCTTATTCCCCTTATGGGCAAACTTTGTAAATCACGAAATTCACAAAATATTAAAGGCTCTCACTATGTTATTCTCTCATTCCCTTGTTCTATACTTTGGTTCTTGGCCGGCTGAAAGCCAAGGCCACTAAAGTTCGAGTTTGTCAACTTTTCTTGGTGCGAGCACAACCCTGGGTTCGTTTGAAGCCCTTGGGAACTTTGACGCACTAATATCCTAGGTTCTACTGCTCTTTGTCGATGTTTAGAGTATTGTGGAACTTGTTCTTTCTTTTTTGTCTATTTGTCAATCGATACTAGTAAGTTCCTTATCATTTGCAATATTCATTCTCCTGTGTTCATGACTTGAATATTCATACCTCTTAAGTCTCATAACCAAATGTGCTTCTAGACCATCTCTATATGCAATCTTGTTGTGTCACGACCCGACCGGTCGTTCAGTGAGATTAGCCCCGTTTCCCCCATTTCTACTTTATCATATGTTTCTTAGACTATATATGTTGTGTTGGGTCGGTTGGTTTGGGTTCGGAGTGGTCGTGGTGAGAACCGAGACACTTAATCTCTTAAATTAGCTTAATAGTTGAAAAATTCACTAGGTGTTGACTTATTGGTAAACGACCTCGGAATGCGGTTGTATGCCTCAGATAGCTTCTTTAGGTGATTTGGGACTTAGGAGTGTGTTCAGAATGAAGTTTTGATGTCCAGTGTAGAATTAGGCTTGAATTGGCGAAAGTTAGTTTTTGGCGATTTCCGGTCGGTAGTGGAAAACAGGCTATCGGGGTCGGAATGGAATTTTGGAAGTTGGAGCAGGTTCGTAATGTCATTTTTTATGTGCAAATTTCAGGCCAATCGGATGTGTTTTGGTTGTTTTCGGCATCATATGCGAAATTTAGAAGTTTCAGAGTTCATAGGCTTGAATTTGATGTATTTTTGGTGTTTTTGAGTTGTTTTTGGTGTTTCGAAGGTTCGACTAAGTTTGAATGATGTTATGGGGTGTGTTGGTAGAATTGGTTGAGGTCCCGGGGGCCTCGGGTGTGTTTCAGGTGCTCAAACGGGCGCTTTTGGTCTTTGGGAGATTGTTGGTTTTCTGGTGTTTTAGCAGTAGTGGTTTCTTCATTGCGATCCCGTGAGTTCATCCGCGATCGTTAGAGTAAAGTTGGAGGCAGGAAAATTTGTTCTATGTGATCGCGTAATGAGGTTTGCGATCGCATAGGTTGGGCAGCCAGGGCAGTGCGGTCGCGTAGTTCATTGTGCGATCGCGTAGAAGAAAAGGGGGCGCGTGAGGTTTTTGCAATTGTTCTTTGCAACCGCATGAATGGGTGCGTGATCGCATATGTCAGGGAGTCGAAGCTTCGCGATCGCGTGGGGAATGGTGCGATCGCAGTGGTAAAATTTGGAGGCAGTAAGTTTTCTCTTCACGATCGCGTGGGTGGTCCCGCAATCGCAGTGAATTAATATTTAATGCTGGGCAGAATGCTTTAAAAGGCTATTTTTGCGAATTGAGTCTATTTTTCCTCCATTGTTGAACGGGTTTGGAGCTCTTTGAGAGGGTTTGAAGAAGAAATCGAAGGGAATCACTTGGAGGTAAGATTTTCGACTTCATAACTCGATTCTATGTCGTTTTCTAAGTAATTAAACCGGAAAATTGTTGGATTTAAACCCAAAATTTGGGGAGGTTAGGTGCATGAGAATTGGAATTTTTTTTTGATGATTTAAGTGGGCAATTGTGGTCCGATTTTGGTGTTCTTGGTATGTATAGAATCGTGGGAGGATGAGAATTCTAGTGATGTAAATCTTATAGAATTCCGAGACGTGAGCCTAGGGCTCGGGTTTGGCCAATTTCGGGAATTGTGCTTAAAATTGATAGCTTTCGATTGGGTTTTGTTCTTTTAGCGTATATTGATGATGTTAATCTGGTTTTGGTTAGATTCAGAGCAATAGGGAGCCGATTTGAGGGGAAAGAGCATCGCGGATTAGTATTGTGGCCCGGTAGAGATAAGTAATGGCTATAAATCTTGTCCTGAGCGTATGAAACCCCGGACTTCGTATTTATCACTGTTTTTAGAATGGCGCACATGTCGGATGATGAGTATGTGGCGTGCACTGATGTTTGGATTGGACCTGGTCCTCTTCGCGGCAACTATTGAGTTGCGTATTTCTACTCTATATCATATGCTAAATTGTATTCTAAAAAAACCTATTGCTATATTTGGGCTATAAGCCATATTTGGGGCCTCGTGCCGACTTGTTTAGACCCCCTGGGGGCTTTTACTGCTATTTTCTTCACTGTTAACTTATAATTTTACACTCAGTCATGTTATGTTTAACTGATTTCGAAACTCAGCCTTATTTACACTATTTTGAGATATAAAATGATGTTTTGGGTCGAGTACCCTGTTTTACTGATACGCCCGAGGGGCTTTTGAGAGTTTCTAACTGAGTGAGGTTGAGGGCCTGATTGTGAGGATATGGTATGCCACGAGGTGGCTTGATAATAGCGCTTGGGGTGAAGGAGCCCCTCCGGAGTCTTTACACATCCCCAGTGAGCGCAGGTACCTACTGAGTGCGAGTGACGAGTGACTGGGAGACATGAGTGACAGTGAGGTTGCCCGAGGGGCAATTTATGATTCATGTTTTTGCCCAAGGGGCTATTTATGACTTATTTAATTGTACACCAAATTCTTCAGGTATTTTTATTTTTGAAATTGTTGGAAAACACATTTTTCAATGGATTTTACTAAAGTTGGATTTTAAGGCAAGTTGATTTCATATATATATATATATATATATATATATATATATATATATATATATATATATATATATATATATGTATATATATATATGTATATATATATGTATATATGTATATATATATATATATGTATATATATATACTGTTGGAAAGAAAGGTTGCGCATATTGTGAACTGATGATTTGATTTTATGTGTTTCTTATTGCTTAGACTTGATTTATTTCCATTAATACTGAGTTGGCATACTCACATTACTCCCTGCACCCCTGTGTGCAGATACAGGTGCTGATACCGAGCGCTAGTCATCTATTCCGTGCGGAGCCGGAGTTCGGGACATAGAGGTAACTGTTCAGCGTCCACAGCATCTCTGTTTTCCCTTGTTACGTTGTACCTAGTTATTCGTCCCGAGGTTTGTATTATAATAATAGACTTTTTGGTATATTCCTTAGATGCTCATGACATGTTGACTCCGGGTCTTGGGAGTAGTTTTAGACTGTTTAAGTTTTTGTTTTTCTTAATAGATTCAGTAATTTATTTACGTTTATGAAATGTTGAAATGAGTTGGGATTTTGGAGAGGAACTGTAAATATGTGATTGTTGGCTAGCCTAGTTTTAGGATAGGTTCCATCACGACCGGTTTAGGATTTGGGATCGTGACATGTTGGCACCGAATTTATCTTGGTAGTCTGAATCTCTTAGCATTTAACTATACCTAAATTGCCGGCTCTGAGATATGTTTATCCTTAACTTGAACAATTTAGACTCTCTTAAGTTCATTTAGTCTAATTTATTTGGTACTTTGAATTGGATGTTTGGCATGAGTTTGTTTCACTGCTTCATCCTGGGTTCCTATATTGACTGACTCACATCAATAGTATGTCCTAATCTATGTTAGTATCTTTACTCTAGCTATGACTTGATCCAATGATTATTTTCATCACTCATTATGTCTTTAGTTTACTCGATTCTGTATTCCTTAGTAATTAGTTAGGACCTTTAGGGTAGCTTCTTAACTTGTGTTTTCTTACAATATTGGAAATTGTTTTGCCTTACTGATATAAGTTGGGTTGTCTACTTTCTGGTGTTCGACATGATTTGGACCATTAGGCTTTGAATCCTATAAGTTAGTGCTCTATTTTTATCTCATTTGTCATAGTGAAACTTTGCATATTAGCTTTAAAACCCCATAAGGCATAATTCCCCTACTTCCTACAAAATGTTCTCTGCCCCAATATGCTAAGTATTGAACTTGTGATATCAACCTGTACTTTGAGTTTTGTTGTTTCTCTTTGTTTGTATGATCATTGTGTAATCACCCCTACTATGTCTGCTTTTAAAATACAAATGCACCTTTTCAAACTCCTCATTTTGATCACTGTTCTTTCACTCTTATTTGTTACCTACATAATTCAGAACCTATCACTCTTGGCCGACCGAAAGCCAAGGCAACCAAAACTCTCTCTATTAACCTCCCTAGTATGAGCACTGCTCGGCGTCCATTTAAGACTCTTGTGAACTCTGATACACTAGGATTTGGGTTCTTTCATCACTCTCTTTTGCTGCTGAAATTTGAGTTTATCTCTGGCGTTTAGTTTTTCCTCATATTATTTGCAAACTGGGTTGTACATTTGGGGTCATACGGTCAATTTGTGATTGTTTGGTTTGGTCTGAGTTCCTATATGAATTTTAGCCTTGTTCTGATGGGCATTGTCCCGTTTGGATCTGGGCATGCTATTTGCGAAGAGGAGTCTGCAGAAGGCCCAACCGATACTGGGTATCTTTTGGGCCTGATGTAGGCCCACTATAGCTTCTTATGTAATATTTATATTTATATTCCTCATTTAATCTGTAATAAATTTGTAATAAAAAATTGGGGTGTTAGTGAAATTTGGGACACGAGTATATTCTAATGTTTGCATAAGGGGTAGCAAACATGCCTATAGATTCGTATGACTCCCTTGTTATTTATCCAACCTGCCATATATGTTATTCAGATATCCATGTACACTAGTAAAAATCATGCCATTAGGGAAATCACATACTCACACTACTTGTTTATTATCAAAGTATAAGCTTAAGTACTCCATTAATTCACGTGTTTACTGCAACATGTTCATTAGATATCATGTCTATAGGAAACAACTGCAAATGTCTGCCTTTCAATTTTCTCAACCGCCCCTCAATTTGCATAATCGCAGCATTAGAAAGCATGCCTATAGGATCATACTAGCTTATGTTATACTGGTCTTCATCTGGATATCATGTCCATAGGTTCTTAATTGATTCACCAGCTACTTTCGCTCGCCTAGAAAATATTCCTATAGGAACGAAGTGTTATAAAAATTAGTTTTAATTGCCAATTATAAAAACTTAGCTAAAATACTACCACTCGCTTAGAAAGCATGCCAATAGGATTAAACATGAATGATTCTGAGCATTTCCAATAGTTTTCACTCCCCCTTATTGCATAGATCACTTAGACATCATGTCTATAGGTTTTAATAATTTTTAACTTGTAACCTCAACAACAGCATAGCAGTATCAGATCTTCTTAGACTGAGCAGCTGTATAGAGACCATGTCTATAGGTCTTAATGAATTCAATTTACCTCAGTTCTAAAATTGTCTACTTTCTAACATAGAAATCTGTTTGCGTGCATTTGTTGTCTAATTGCGGAGGTTAACTTGAGCCTTTAACCGTCCTTAAGTGTAGTCCTATTTGTTTTGAATGTCATTTATTTTATTATTTTGAGCAGCTTAGGTAAGTCTAGAACCACTCAAATAGAGCTCCAATGCCTCCTGGACCATAGGCATGGGACGGGTAGTGCATGCATAGGGTACATCTTATAATTGAATTAGAGCGCCTTTAGGTAAACAACTTTAACAGATTAATTGGGTAGCATGAGATGGTTCAGGAAATATTTCCAAGGTCCGCTGGCCCGATGCTTGGGAGCTTCCGAAGCTAATTACGTTATGCAAGAATTCCACGAAGGGATATATGGAAATCGTTCAGGCGCAGAATCCTTAGTACTAAAGTTGGAAACGGCAGGAAACTATTAGCCCCGAATGGAGAAAGACGCCAAAGCTTTCATACAAAAATGTGATTAGTGTCAATGCTACGCGCCACTAGTACATCAACTAGCAGAACTGTTGCATTCAGTTTTGTCTCCATGGTTGTTCATGAAGTGGGGATGTATATTGTAGGAACACTGCCTTCGGCCCCTGGTAAGGTAAGATTTCTTTTGATTTTAACTTACTATTTTTCTAAATGGGTTGAAACAGGTCCTTATCTGAAGATTGGCGAACGTGAAGTGGTGGATTTCTTGTGGAAGAACATAATTAGTAAATTTGGAATACCAAAAGAGATAGCCCGCGATAACGGGCCACAATTTATAGGAGCAAAGGTCACAAAGTTCCTTGAAGACTTGAAAATCAAACGGATCACCTCTTCGCCCTATCATCCGAGCACAAATGGTCAAGCAGAATCAACAAACAAAGTGATTATACAAAATCTCAAAAATATATTGGAAGCAACTAAAGGTAAATGGCACGAGGAATTGCCTGGAGTACTATGGGCATACCGAACAATGGCCAAATCGAGCACACCAGAGACTCTTTTCTCTCTTGTATACGGAGCAGAAGCCTTGAGATATTTCCAGGAAACGAAGAGGTAAACAATGAAGCAATGTTAGTTAATTTGGAGTTACTCGGTGAGCGTAGGGACTTGGTGCATATAAGGATGGCTGCTCAAAAGCAAATAATATAAAGATATTATAATCGAAGAGCCAACATTCGTTATTTCAAAGTTGGAGACTTAGTTCTAAGGAAAGTAATTCAAAGAACTCAGGACCCCAATGCATAGAGTTCGGTCCTAAATGGAAAGTCCCCTACCGGGTTTGAACTATCACTGGGAAAGGTTCATACGAATTGGATAACCAAGATAGAGAAAAGTTTCCAAGCAACTGGAACGTGGAACACCTCAAGAGATACTATTGCTGAAAGAACATCAGTTGTACTAGAAGTATGTGTTGCACTCTTTTTCCCTTCGTCCAGTTTTTGTCCCAATTGAATTTTTCTGGCAAGGTTTTTAACGAGGAAGCGATGGAAAGCATACTACAAAGAAGGTTTCAACGGCAACAATAACGAAGCAAAGACCCACTCCGGAGTGGTTAGATAATCTTTTATGTGGTAAAAAGGTTCCTACCAGGAAGCTAACTTTGCTACCGAATAAAGGTTACCCGACCATTCACAAGTGCAAACCACTAGGGGATTGTTAGATAGTCTTTGGCTTGATAGTATAAATTCCTAAGGGGAAGTCTTCCATAGAATGGTGTTGTTGCTGTTTATATTTTAAGACTAAATAATGAAAAGTAAATAAGTAAGACTATCTACCAAAATGGTTGATAAGAGCTCAAGTCGGGTTTTTACTATCTCTAGGTTGAACCATTTAATCAATCTCTCAATTGGCCCAATTCCTTGTTAGCTAAGTTAACCTAGATCAGGTCCCTCTTTCTCAAGAAGAGACTAAGTCAAATAGGCATGAATCAACATTTGCAACCATTAATTCTACAATTAAAGCATGAACTAAGCTAAATAATAAGCACACATTCATAAACAAGCATAAAATTAATCACCTGTAAGGTTTACACACTACGTTAGGTCACAACCCTAGTAAAAATCAAGCTACTCATAGTGGGTTGATACGCTCAAATTACACCTTAAAATAGTGTAAAGCGGTCGATGTCAAATATAATAACCCAACTAGGTTGGGGTCGAATCCCACAGGGAATAGGCGTGAAAGGATTACTTGAATAGTGTGAAGCTTAACTTAAATCGTGATTTTATTCGGTTAGTGTAACAAGAGTATTGTAATTAAGTGTGTTGTAATTGAGTGAAATAGTAACAAGTGTGATTAAATAAGATTGTAACTAATTTGATTAACTAAACCAAGGTTGTGTCCCCTTCAATGAAATATAATGCTATCGGTGTTAATATGATTTATTTCTAATGGAAAGTCCTTTTGATATGCAAATGATTTCTAAATGACTACTCAATATTTTCCAATAGTTGAGTAGTATTTCCTCTTTAATACTTTTCCAAATATAAAAGAGTTGCAATTAAGAATAATCAATATATGCCAAATAAAATACACTTATTCCTAAACGATTCTATTAAACAAAGTTTAAAGCCTTGAGTTTTTTATATTTACTTCTACCAAACCCTAACCCATTTTTCCAAGTAAAGAAAGAGTATAATGGCACTTGTTAATGTTTGCAACCACCAACAATAAATGAAGAATGAAAAATAAATATATATCAACCAACCATTATATATATATTCAATGGTAAACACCCATTAACATTACACCCATTTAGGGTCCACAACCTTAGTATTTAAAACTAGCCACACATGCTAAAATAAAAAAAGAAGAGAATATTAAATGTCATAATGCTTACAAAAGTGCAAGATTCTTCACTCTCAAACTTCCAAAATATGGGAGTATTCAATGCTTCGAATGTAGCTCTTTTTTCAGACAAGATGCCCCCACAAAACCCTAATAAATCTATTTACAGTGGGCTAAAGATCGGGGCCAATTTCGAACAAAAATATACTTCCAGATCAATTATGCGACCGCATATTTGTCGCATAACAGACATGCAGTTCGCATTCTCTTAAATTCCATCGCATCTTCACAACCCTAGGTTCCAGGTAGTCATCACATATTGATTATGCGGTCCGCATTGTTTATATGCGACCGCATCTTGCCATCGGATTTCTGATCTCAGCAACTTCTACTGGAGGTTTGCGATGCATTATACGGCCCGCAGACTTGTTATGCGGTCTCATAATGGACTGCATTTCCTTCGCTTGGATTGGCCAAACAACCTGTTGTGGTTTGCATCCTCCTTGAGCATTTTGCGGTCCGCATGTTTAATTTGCGATCGCATTTTGTCTTCTTCTTGATCTTTTGCGGCTTTTTTATTTCATTTCCATGTTTTTGGGTCCTCAAGCCTCATGCACTGCAAAACATCAAAATTACTTAAGTATAACATACAATTGCATTTGAAACGAGCTAAAATCTAAGCAATTGGTATTAAATATGCCGAAATTCTCCGGCACATCAACACCCCCAACTTAAACTCTTGCTTGTCCTCAAGCAACTAAAACAACACTATCCTATTCTAGACTCCAACTAAACGATATGGAACAATAGTGACCGTGGACGGTTTTAATCGTCAGTTTTACAAGGATGCACTTTCGTTTATTTACCCTTCCTGAACAACCATTATTATTTACAAAGAAGCTAATCAACTTGTGAACTTTGAGCCTCGACCAATTTGACAAAACGTTACTCTCAGCTAAGATCACTTGCATTCGACTTCAAGAACTCAACTTCTGTTAAACCTCACAGTTCATGTGCCCTCACTAGAAAGAAGGTCCCAAAATCACAATATTCACAATGACAACACACGGGACAAATTCACAAGAACACTCACTCTCACAACGAATTTCAAGTGTTACTACATAGCATGCCAGAGGCTTGCCCTTATTTTAATTCGCCGCTTATTCTAAGAACGTTCGGTTGGAGATCCCATAAGGACTTTTTAAGCTTGTAATGTAGGTTTAGGGAGGGTTCGAATAAATATTTGGGATACAAGTGACTATACCCTCCTTGAACACTACTCACATTCTTCTTTCCTGTTGCCCTTTGATTCTTTTCAACCCCCACAACCCTCATTGGTATCTAGTTACCAACATAGAACCACCTTAAATACCTCCCTAATTTTCTTCAAGGCTCCATATTTACATGCATACATATATCTCCTTTTTTTTTTTTTTTCTTTTTTTTTTATATATTTTTATTTTTGGAGCTTGAGTAACTTCACATGAACACTTTGAGGTTTATGGTCCTACACTCAATATACAACCTTATCAATTTCCACTTGACACCACACTCCCAACTTAGACTTTTAGCCTCATTCTCACTTGTTCAAGGAGGGACGGGTTCAAAGAAGAAATTATTTTACAAAAGGGGAAAGGTTTGTAATGAGGTGGCCAAGAAAAGGTTAAAGACTAGTGATAATATTTATACAATGGGTAGCTTGAAAGGCTAAATGGGTTTTCAAATAACACAAAGGCTACCTAAGGTCATCTCTCCAACCAAACATAATTATCATTAGCATTAAAAGACCAACCGGGCAAGTTCTAGATGACAGAAGTAAACACAAGAATTATTTACACAAATACTAACACACATGGCACATGAACTGTTTGACTCAACATAGTTTTAGCTCTCGAGTCAACACTTGGCAACTCAAAGTTTTCATCATATTATATGTACAATTCTAAGTAAGCATAAAGTCAAAGAGCGAGCCACAAGTTCACAAAAATGATTAACCATATTTTTTTTCTTATATATCCACGAAAGGGTACAATCTATTTACAGACATACATGCTTGAAACTGTACAATTACACCAAACCGGTCAAAATGTTTCATACTACTGCCATGGTTCTACTATTGCACCCTTGGAAAAGAACCCGACGAAGAAAAACCAAGGGGAATTCATTGCTAATTACTAAAGATGTACATGCATACAACTATTTAATTTTATTTTTTTTTGCTTTATATATTCAAAGATCACAAAAATATATACAAGAGTCAAAGAGCACAAAAATACATACAAGGATTACAGAAATTTGCTATCCCACCCCCAACTTAAAAGCATGCATTGTCCCCAATGCATAAGAATTCTAAAACAGAGTTTAGGGGCTCCCTTGGGCGCACTAAGCGCTATGGGAGTCTGAAGCTTGCTGAATGGTGGTGGGGTCACCCTCTGATACTGAAGCTAGGGCTGATGGGATCTCAGCCTGAGGATTGACCTCCACTGATGGAGGAGGGGTCTCCAACTGCCCTGATGATGGAACTGGGGCCTGTGAGCTTCTAGCCTCGCCCGATGATAGCTGAGTGGTTGATGGATTGGCTTGGGCGACCATATCTGCTAGTGAGTGGGCTATCTCCTTCTGTACAACTGATTCTTCTTCTTCTTCTGCAGCTGTAGTGACAGCAACCTGCTTACCTTTATCTTGAGGAACATCATCCTCCTCGGACAATGCCTTCTCATTAGTTTCCTCCTCATCTGTCTCCCCATCCTTAGACTCTGCAGTGTGTCTGGAATCTTCCCTATAAGGGATGTCAATGGGTGTAAGGGGAGTTGGAGTCTGGGAAGCTCCGACAGTCTGTGGCTCGGGAGCTGTCATCAGGGTAGTGAAATCAAGATCTAGCCCAGCAATGGACGTGCCAGCTCCCTGCTCTCCTTCCTTTGGCATGAAGGAAGATAGATCGAACTTCAGGTTTTGCATTTTGTGGAGCTCACCCTTTATTGTATCAACATCTGTACGGAGCTTTGGTAGGCCTCCAACCTCACCCCACTCAACTTTTTCCAGCCTCACCTCAATCTGCTTCAGACAATCCTCATAAGATGTATGCTGCTGTTGAAGTTCCATCGCTGAGGATTGGATGGGAGTCAATGTCTGCCTGATAAGTGTGGGGAGGTCCTTCAGAAGCCGGTCTACCTTAGAATTTGTATGCTGAGCTAAGAGACCTAGCTTTGAAAGAGCAGGAAATGCGACTGAAGGCTGTGCAATGGTGGCCTGTGGAGTGGGTTGTGGATGCCATTTTGGCCTGAGGAGAGGCAGGTGTCTGGGAATTTGCAATGTCTATGTCAGCTGGAATGGGGATCTGAATCTCTGCAGGAGCAGCAGCCTCCTATGGCACTGCGTCACTAATGCGTGTGTTATCAATATCCTTGCGCTTTCACCATCTTGCCATGGTGTGGCAATGTAGGGACGTCCACAGCGTTACAGAGGGTTGTGATCAAGCAAAGGAATGGAAGTGACGTGGCAACTGATTTCCTCTGACCCCCAACTCTCAGAAGATAATATCGCCCACATCAATCTTGATAACGGTCATAATGTATGCAATGAGAAGTGCTTTCTCAATGTTTATATCAGTTTCATTCCTGGACTATATCAGGTGAGAGGTGACAAAGTTGAGCCAGTACCGACCCTCCCGTGTGAGATCTTCCTTGAAAATTTTACAGGGTCAATCCAAGTTGGGGTCCCCTTGGCTATCACTGAGGCTATCCAGGCACGTTCACTATCCTTGTTGGCTAGTTTGGCATCGTACTCAGTTGTGCCCGATCTCTAGTTCGAAAAATACAAATCATTTATGGTGCCCTTGTCACAAAGCATATTCTTCCCTCGAACCAAGACTGTTTCACAGTATACCTTGTTGCGCTTGTGATGAGGTGTTCTGGAAGCCCCATAGGATGCGTAAAATTCTCGCACCACTGTTTCATTAAAATCATCTGGGACCTCTGAAGCATTCCCAGTTCCTTGCTTTAATGTTCTCCATTATGTGGGGGTAGTTCTCCTGTAACCCGTTCAAGATCAGTTGTTTCTCTTCCAGGATCTTCCGTTTGATAAGCGCGGATTTATACATACTCATAGAGCCGTTGACCCAAAATGGAGTTGTAGATGCTCCCCTTTTTTTCTTCTTGCCTCAGCATGTAGGTCTACTGACGGCAAGGGCTCCTCCTCATCAGACTGGGAGGGTTGTTCAACAGCAGCTCGGGATGGTTCTGGTCATGGACGCTTGGCATGTTGTGCATGTTGGCCGGTGGAAGCCCTTTTGTGTCCATGAGCGGGTTGGGAGCGACTTGCAATAGATTTCCTTGGTGCCATATCTGCAAAGAAACGAAGTGTGAGCGACATAGCAGACATAAGAGAAAGATTTTGCAAAGAAAATAGAACATGTGACGGGTTATGCGGTCGCATAACCACTATGCAGACTGCGAACCTGTTGCAAAATTATATATCTGCAGAAGGAAGTCGGTTATGCGATGGGTTATGAGATCGCATACCCACTATGCAGTTCACATAACCATCGCAAAACTGTGCACTTATAATAGTCATCACAATATGTGATCGCAAAACCCACCGCAAAGATGGATTTGCGATCGCAAACAAGTCACACACAACATTTTAAATTAGGCCACACACTGTCCAGATTTGCAGTGGCTTTGTGGTCTACATATTACTTATGCGATCGCAAAAGCCTCCACATTTTGTCAGTATAGAAGGTCACCTAGGGTTTCATTTTTGGCCACTTTGCGGATCGCAAATCGACTCTGCGGGCTGCAAAAGTCATCGTCCCCTAATTTATCATCTACCCCTAACAACAATGCTACCCAATTCATTACCCAACAAGTTCAAACTTAATTTAACATGCAAGAATCCACATTACGAGCAGATGACCCCAAGGAACAAAGAGAAAAAGAAAACAAACATAACGAGAACAACATAAAACAAAACTAAAAACTAAAAATAACAGAGAAGAAGTGGGGGAGGAAGAACATACCAGATGTAGACGAATTAGGAGAAGATGCTATGAAGGAGATGAATTTGAGCAGTTGAATCGTTGTTCAATTGTCTACTTCTGGGTATCCGTTATTTTCTTTCTTTGGTTTTGTTTTAGTGCAAAGTGTGAGTGTAAATGCTGGTGTGCAAGAGAAGGGGTTTATGCGAAGGGGGTTAGGGTTTATACATGTTGAGAATCCGACGGTTAAGTGACCGCATAACACATTATGCGACCGCATAACACATTATGCGACCACATAAGTGTTATGCAGTAGTTTCAGCTCAGGTCACTTACTCCCACGGTGCGATGCACTTTTGCGGTCTCATAAATGATATGTGGAACTCAAAGTGCACCCCTTCACAACATATTTTCACGCAAACTTTGCCCAACAAGCTGTCCATGTCTGCGCTTACTATGCGGTCCACATAGTCAATATGCGACCGCATAGTTGTAGAAAACTTCCCAGGGTGATTATTTCTTCCAGTTTATTAGCATTTGCACCCTGTTTTATGACCTTTTGGACCACCTGCACTCTAACACACACTTCAATTTTCTCAATTTAATATATCCAACAAAAATAAAAATTAAAGGGCAAAAAGGATGTTACCACACATGGGTTGCCTTCCATGAAGCGCTTGATTTAACGTCGCGACACGACGAAGTTGGCCCCTCTTTGGGCTTACTCATTGGTCGGGCAGGACCATCTTTGAGAGCCAACTGTTCCACTAAGTGTTTTTCTCCATCTGTGCCCAAGTAGTGCTTGACTCGCTGGCCATTCACTTTGAAGGTTCGGAGTCCATCCTCTGATTCTAATTCCACAGCTCCAAAAGGGGAAACATTTACCACTTTGAACGGACCGAACCACTTCGATTTGAGTTTTCCCGGAAACAACTTGAGCCTTGAATTGAAAAGCAAAACCAAGTCACCCGACTTGAACTCTCTCTTCAAGATCTTCTTGTCATGGACGAACTTCATCCTTTCTTTGTATACAGTTGCACTCTAATATGCATGGAAACAGAATTCTTCCATTTCAATGAGTTGTGTTAACCTCAAATTTTCAGCTTCGGCCCAGTCCAGGTTCAACCTTTTTAAAGCCCACATGGCTTTGTGTTCCAGCTCTACGGGTAGATGACATGCCTTGCCAAAGACTAACCAGTATGGAGAAGTGCCAATAGGGGTCTTGTACGCTGTGCGATATGCCCACAACACATCATCTAGCTTCCTTAGACCAGTCAGTCCTTTTTGCATTAATAGTTTTTGCTAGAATATTCTTTATCTCCTGGTTGGAAACTTTAAATTGGCCACTTGACTGAGGATGATAAGGTGTGGCCACCTTATGCTTGACGCCATATTTCTCCAGTAGCCCCGTGAAAGCCTTGTTACAGAAATGAGATCCATCATCGCTAAGAATGGCTCTAGGAGTGTCAAACCGTGTGAATATGTTTTTCTTTAAAAATACGGTCACACTCCTTGACTAATTTTTCGGCAAGGTGATTGCTTCAACCCACTTGGACACATAGTCCACATCCACCAAGATGTATTTCATACAATATGAGCTCACAAAGGGACCCATAAAATCGATTCCCCACACATCAAAGATCTCGACCTCCATCACAAAGTGCATCGGCATCTCATGCCTCTTAGAGATTGATCCTTGCACTAGACATTGGTCACAAGCCTTGACCATTTGATTGGCATCATGGTAAATCAACTGACAATAATATCCACATCCAAGTACCTTTGCCGTTGTTCGATTGCCCCTATGATGACCCCCAACCGGTGAGTCATGACATGCCTTTAGAATTGGCATAATCTCATTTTCTGGAACACACCGCCTAATGATGTTATCAGCACAAATGCGGAACAAGAATGGTTCTTCCCAGTAATACTGTTGACACTCTCTCAAAAACTTTTTCTTCTGATAAGCTTCCAATACATCCGGAATGAGGTCGCTAACCAAGTAGTTAGCAATATAAGCGTACCAAGGAGTAGATGAAGAAGAAAATGCCAGTATGTGTTCATCAGGAAAGGCATCATTAATGTCAAGATTCTCCTTCGGTCTGCCGTCTTCTTCGAGCCTAGATAAATGATCCGCCACTTGATTTTCTGTGCCTTTGCGATCCTTGACCTCAAAGTAAAATTCTTGCAATAAGAGGACCCATCGGATTAGTCTTGGTTTGGCATCTTTCTTCGCCATGAGATAGCGAAGAGCAGCATGATCAGTGTAAACCACCACCTAAGACCCCAACAAATAAGCTCGAAATTTTTCAAAGGCATATACAATGGCAAGAAGTTCTTGCTCTGTCACAGTATAGTTCACTTGAGCATCTTGCTTGCATAATAGATAGGATGGAGGACCTTGCTACGCCTTTGGCCAAGCACTGCTCCAATAGCTACACCACTGGTGTCACACATGAGTTCAAATGGAAGAGACCAATCCGGTGTGACAATAATGGGTGCCGTGGTGAGATTCTCTTTTAGCTCCTCAAATGCCTTAAGGCACTTTTTATCAAACACAAATTTGGCGTCTTTTTTAATGAGCTTGCACATGGGATTTGCAATTTTTGAGAAGTCTTTGATAAAGCGCAGATAGAATCCGGCATGCCCCAAAAAGCTTCGGACACCTTTTACCTAGGTTGGTGGAGGAAGTTTGGAGATGATTTCAATTTTCGCTCGGTCAACCTCTATGACATGTTTGGAGATTTTGTGGCCCAAGAAAATGCCTTCATCCACCATGAAGTGGCATTTCTCCCAATTTAGCACAAGATTGGTTTCCTCGCATCTTTTGAGCAGTTGCCTAAGATTGTCAAGCCAATGCTCAAAAGATTCACCTACCACCAAAAAGTCGTCCATGAACACCTATAGGAAATCCTCCACCATGTCCGAGAATATAGACATCATACACCTTTGGAAGGTAGCCGAAGTGTTGCATAATCCAAACGGCATCCAGCTCAAAGAAAAAGTTCCATATAGTCAAGTAAATGTTGTCTTTTCTTGGTCATCCAATGCTATGTTGATTTGGTTGTATCCGTAATATCCATCAAGGAAGCAATAGAATGACCTTCCCGCTAGCCGATCAAGCATTTGATCAATAAAAGGCATAGGGAAATGGTCTTTGCACGTGGCGCTGTTAAGCTTCCGGTAGTCCATACACACTCTCCACCCGGTGACTGTCCGTGTTGCGATGAGCTCATTCTTCTCATTGTGGATGACTGTCATGCCTCCCTTCTTCGGCACACATTGCACCGGGCTCACCCAAGAACTATCCGCAATGGGGTAGACCACCCCGGCATCCAACCATTTGATTATATCCTTCTTGACCACCTCTTGCATCGATGGATTCAATCTCTTTTGGTGTTCAACACTCGGCTTACTTCCTTCCTCCAATTGGATTTTATGCTCACAAATTCTGGCGGGAATTCCTCAGATTTCCGCTATTATCCCCCCAATTTCTTGTCGGTGTTCCCGCAAGATATTCAAAAATTTACCTACTGCACATCATCCAACAAAGAGGAAACAATTATGGGTAAAGTATCATTAGAACCAAGAAATTTATACCTCAGATATGATGGAAGTGTCATGAGCTCAAGTTGTGGCGGCTCAATTATGGAAGGCTTTGCGGGAGGAGTGACTTTATTCTCTAAGTCAAGAGAGAGCTTCTTTGGTGCATAAGTGTAGGACCCACATCCTTCTAATGCATTCACGGCTTCCACATACCCCTACATGTCCTCACCATCAAAATTTACCAATATGTCCGCCAAGGCCTAACCGAGGCACTCTTCCTCCATATTCATGTCACTAGAATCCTCGACCTCATCAACAACATCTATGAACGATATCCATTCATATGCATTCGGCAACTTCAAACCCTTACTAGCTTGGAAGGTGACTTCCTCATCATTCACTCAGAACTTGATTTCATTTCGTTCCTAATCCATCAAAGCTCTTCTTGTGGCAAGGAATGGTCTCCCCAATATGATAGGAATTTTCTTTTTAACCGCACAATCAAGGATAACAAAGTCGGCCAGGAGAAGGAACTTCCCCACTTTCACTAGGACATCATCTACAATACCCACGGGTCTCTTGATTGTACGGTCGGCCATTTGCAACCTCATACTCGTAGGTCTTGGCAAACCCAATCCCTCTTTCTTGTAAATAGAAAGAGTCATCAAGTTGATGCTAGCCCCAATTATCACAAAGTGCCCTTGAAAAATCTCTCAACCCGATAGTACATAGTATGGTGAATGCTCCCGGGTCATCCTTTTTCTCGACGGTTGTCGTAGCAATAATAGAACTAACCCGGTGAGTCATACTCACCACTTCATTCTTGATAGATCTCTTCTTGGTCATAAATTCCATTAAGTATTTGGCAAATCCTGGAATCTCTTGGAAAGCCTCTAAGAGTGGGATGTTCACCGACAATTTCTTCAAAATATCATAAAACTTCTCGAACTTTCTATCATCTACCCTTCTTGCAAGCCTTTGAGGGAATGGAGGAGTAGGTCGAGGAACTGGTGGAGGAGCTTTTGGGGTCTCCTTCACTTTTTCCCTTACCTCTTCCTGCCTTGCTTTTTGAACTTTCACCTCTTGGGAGGGCTTCTCACTATCAACAACAACCGGCACTTCAACTCGTGCCTTGATGCGTGGCTAGAATCCATAGTTTTAAGCATTATGTACCTTACATTTTATGTGCTTTTGTGATAAAAGTACACGTCATATGTGCATAATGGAGTCTATTTCATGTGTAGGTGAATTGGATATGGAAGCCGAGCTAAATGGGTGCATAAACGTCAAAAATACGCTCAAGAGTCGAAAAGGAGTGACCTGGGCCATAGCCGGGCATTTTGGCCCTAAAGCCTGGCCTGCCCAGGCGTTAGTGGGGCGTTTGGGGCTTAAAGCCTGGCCTACCCAGGTTATAGTGGGGCGTTAGATCCCAAACTCCTGGCCTACCCAGGCTATAATGGGGCGTTAGATCCCAAACGCCTAGACTACCCAGGCTATAGCTGCGCATTTGGGGCTTAACGCCTGGGGTCTCTGGTCCGGTCCAATCCGAGTTTTGAAAGTTTTAAGTTTTTCCCGGTATGAATAGAAGTCTCCTATACGTTTAGGGTTTGTCCCAAACATATAAATAGACCCAAAAAACACAACTTTGGGGGGGAGGATGCCATTTTTGGAGAGAATATACACACAAGATCATTGAGGAAGCAAAGGATTGTCAGTTTTCTTCATCTTATTCTAGTATTTTCCATTTATGCAAGACTTATGCAATTGTTTGATTCTAGTATGAGTGGCTAAACACCCATTGTTCTGGGGTTTTGGTTTAGCCATGAATATTGTTATTCGACATTAACTTAACCTTGATTATATTTCACTCAATATATGGTTGTTTCTTCCATTATGCGTTTAATTGCTTAATTGTTCGGCCAGCAATTTGGTTCTATATACTATCTATGTTATGCTTGAGAAAGCCGTATATAGATTAGAGAAGAATTGAAGAGAGCGTGATCTTAACCCTTCAGGGGAGCGGATTTGTGGTTAGGATAGGAATATACCTAGTCACCGTGCTTAATTAAACATCGTCTTAGTGCGTTCTAATAGATTAATTTCATAGGAATATAGGCGTTAATCATTTGAGAATAGGCGAGTAGTACTTCGGGAGAAGGCTACGAGAGCAATTATCAATTAATTAGCAACCATGAGTGAATTGTATGAAGGGGAGAGTTAATTAGAATTCAATACGAGTGGTGAATTGATCACAACCGTGGAATATTTGTCCCTATTGAATACACAACAATACTCTCGTTACTTGATAATTAGTTCATATAATCGTAGAATAAATTAGTTACATTCCTGGATTTTGTTTTGGCCCGATTAAATAACAATTAGAGTGATTCAACAAGTAGTTTTACGCAAGTCCTTGTGGGTTTGACATTCTATTTAACATTATATTACTTGCTACGACCACGTATACTAGCGTGTGCGTTTGGGACCAACAAGTTTTTGGCGCCGTTGTCGGGGACTTGAATATAGACTACTTTTTAGTTATTTTCTCTAATTGTTTATTTCATGAGTCTAACGTGACGTGATTTTTGCTCTAATATCAGTAACTTCGAGTGAATGCGCAGGGTCAGAAGCCAGGATAGACTAGACGGCTTTGACCCTGAACCTGAGAGATCATTTCACAGGAGATTGCGAGAAGCAAGAGGTACAGACAATATTCAGGACTTCATATGATTTCTTGTGAACATGGCAGAGGAACAACACATGGATTTTCAGGATGTGGCAATGCCCAGTATTGCTAATGTCACCTCCAGCATCGTGAAGCCCAGAATCACTGGGCACTTTGAGCTGAAACAGAGCATGATCCAACTACATGCAACAGGCAGTTTTTGGGTCTTCCACACGAGGATCCACAACAACACATTCTGAACTTCTTGGAGATTAGTGATACTTATATCACTAACGGGGTCACGCCAGATTATGTGACGCTCACGCTTTTCCCATTCTCCATATTGGGCGAAGCAAAGAGATGGCTGAAGGCAGAACCAGCTAATTCCATCACAACATGGAACGATCTGGCGAGAAAATTTCTGGCAAGGTTCTTCCCTTCGGGAAAGACCGCAAAGATCAGGAGTGAGATAGTCTCCTTTAGACAGAAAAAAGGTGATTCATTATATTCAGCATGGGAAAGATTCAAGGGGAGACTCAGAGACTGTTCTCATCACAATCAAACAAACGAGGTGTTAGTTCACACTTTCATTGAGGGATTCCATCCGCAAACAAAAATTGTGGTAGATGCAGCAGCTGGAGGTCAGGTGTTGGAGAAGAATTATGATGATATATTTGCATTACTGAATAAATTCTCCAAAAGCAATCCATACTGGCAAGCTGAGATGGGGAGAAATGTGGTTCAAAAGTCACCAGGGGTTCTTGAACTAGATGTGGTTTCAGCATTATCAGCCCAGATTTCCACATTTACTAATCAAGCCAATCAGATGAACCTGATCATTAACTAGCAACAATCTCAACCAGTGCAACAGGCCCAACCAGTGCAACAGATTCAGGTATTTTGTGAAGTCTGTGGAGAGGATCATTCGAGTGATTTATGCCCAGTTAATCCAGAGTCTGTCTGCTTTGTGGGTAACGCGAATAGGGGACAAGAAAATCAATATGGAACACTTATAACCCCAACTAGAGAAACCACCCAAACTTCTTTTGGGGTGGAAATCAGAGTACTCAGCATAACTACAGGCATCCAGCACCTCAACAGCAGTACAAACCATCTCAGGATGAACCATCAGCAAGCCTTGAGGAGATTATGAAGAGAATGATGAATGGCCAACTTGCTTTCGATCAGAAAATAATGGCTGATCACCAAGACCAGACCGTAGCGATGAGAAACTTAGAACGTCAAGTGGGAAAACTCGCCAGTTCTCCAAATACCCGACCAACGGGGGCTCTTCCAAGTGACACTGAAGCTAATCCTAAAGCATTTGTTAATGCTATATCATTGAGGAATGGGAAGGAATTGGAAGAAGTTCAGTCCAAGAAGAGGAAGCAGGTAAATTTTGATGAGGAACCAACCACTATTGAATCAACATCAGACAACCCGAAAGAATCAGATAAGCCAGAAAAGGAGGCGGTGGCTGAGCAACCCCCACCAATTGTTGCGAGGCCACCCCCTCCATTCCCTCAAAGGTTGAAAAAGGTGAAAGATAATGCCGCATACAAAAAGTTTCTTGACATCTTGAAGCAGGTAAAAATCAATATTTCACTGGTAGACATTTTGCAGGAGGTGCCCAAATATGCTAAATACATCAAGGACATTGTGGAAAATAAGCGGAGGCTGACTATGTTCGATATCTTGGGACTCACGGAGGAAGTTAGCTCAAGAATTCAAAGCAAGCTACCTCAGAAATTAAAAGATCCGGGTAGTTTTACTATCCAAATTTCAATATGTAAGCATGCAGTCGGGCGAGCTTTGTGCGATCTTGGGGAAAGTATTAATTTGATGCCGCTATCTGTATTCAAGCAATTGGGGTTGGTTGAACCACGCCCAACAACAGTGATTTTACAATTGGTTGATCGCTCCCTTGCTCATCCTGAGGGAGTAATTGAAGATGTGTTGGTTCAGGTGGGTTCCTTCATATTCCTAGTTGATTTCATTATCTTGGACTATGAGCCTGATCAGGAAGTCCCATTTATTTTGGGGCGTCCATTCCTAGCTATGGGTCGAGCTATCATCGATGTGTGTGAATGGAAGATGACAATGCGAGTTGGTGATCGAGTGGAGGTGTTTAATGTTTATAAGGAACTCAAGTTACCTGTCCACTATGAAGAGCTATCCATGATTACTATAGTGGAAAGAAAATCGGAGTCAATGGTTCCATACATGAGTCCTGTTGGCCCTCTTGAGAAAGTGTTAGTTGGGGATGAAGAAGATTGTGGGGATGAAACAAGGGGAGACATTGAGAAGGCTTTTGAAGTATCTTGCAGTTACCTCCACGGGCTAGGAAAAATTTGAAGAGTTGAACAAGCCTGTTACTCTAATCCCTCCTAAGCCATCTATTGAAGAAGCTCCAAAGATGGAACTCAAACCTCTTCCAGCACATTTACTCTATGCTTATTTGGGGAACTCTGAGACATTGCCCGTGATCATCTCATCCAGCCTGACCAATACACAAGAACAGAAATTGCTTAGGGTACTTCGTGAGCACAAAAAGGCGATTGGGTGGACCATTGCAGATATTAAAGGAATCAGCCCATCATTTTGCATGCACAAAATCTTTTCGGAAGATGGACATCGCCCGAGTGTTGAGCAGTAAAGAAGGCTAAATCCCATCATGAAAGAAGTGGTGAAGAAATAAGTAATAAAATTGCTAGATGCAGGTATCATTTTCCCTATTTCTAACAGCAACTGGGTGAACCCGGTTCAATGTGTGCCCAAAAAGGGAGGGATGACCGTGATTGAGAATGAGAAGAATGAGCTAATTCCTACCCGCACCGTTACGCGTTGGAGAGTTTGCATGGATTATCGAAGGCTAAACAAAGCAACCCGCAAGGATAACTTTCCACTCCCATTCATTGATCAAATGCTGGACAGATTAGCAGGGCATGAATATTATTGCTTTCTGGATGGGTATTCAGGTTACAATCAAATTGTCATATGCCCAGAGGATCAGGAGAAGACCACGTTTACTTGGCCTTATGGCACCTTCGCCTTCAAGCGAATGCCATTTGAGCTTTGTAATGCACCAGCCACCTTCCAGAGATGCATGATGGCTATTTTCACTAACATGGTGGAAAAATTCGTAGAGGTATTCATGGACGACTTCTCAATCTTTGGGTCATCCTGTGATGATTGTTTGAAAAATCTGAGCACGGTGTTGACCCGTTGTAAAGAAACGAATCTGGTGTTAAATTGGGAGAAGTGTCACTTTATGGTGAAGGAAGGTATCGTTTTAGGTCATAGAGTATCTAAAACCGGCATCGAAGTTGATAAGGCAAACCAATTTCCGTGAACGGCATACGGAGTTTCATGGGACACGCAGGATTTTATAGGCGTTTTATTAAAGATTTTTCTAAAATTGCTACTCCGTTGTGCAGATTGCTGGAAAAAGATGTCAAGTTCAATTTTGATGCACCCTGCCTGAAGGCATTTGAGAAGCTCAAGATGAAATTGGTAGCTGCCCCCATAATTTTTGCACTTGATTGGTCAGTACCATTTGAACTTATGTGTGATGCAAGTGACCATGCAATTGGGGCAGTGCTAGGCCAAAGGAAAGACAAGGTGTTTTATTCCATCTACTATGCGAGTAAGACCCTCAATGATGCACAACAGAATTACACCACCACTGAAAAAGAGTTGTTAGCTGTGGTGTGGGCCTTTAAAAAATTCCGGGCATACTTGGTGGACACGAAAGTTATTGTCCACACAGATCACACAGCAATCAGGTACTTATTTACAAAGAAAGAATCTAAAGCTAGATTGATGCGCTGGGTTTTATTGTTGCAGGAATTTGATGTGGAGATAAGAGACCGAAAGGGAACTGATAACCAAGTAGCTGACCATCTGTCAAGGCTGGAAAATCATGATCATGTTGAAGAGGGTGGAGATATTAAATAAGTCTTTCCTGACGAGCAATTTTTTGCTATAACCCAAGACCCTCCTCCGTGGTATGCCGATTATGTGAATTATCTGATGAGTGGGGTACTTCCTCCGGAAATAGAATCTGAAGCAAGGAATAGGTTCTTACGTGATGTGAAATTTTACTACTGGGATGAGCCCTACCTGTACAAAGAATGTGGTGATCAGTTAATGAGGAAATGTATTCCTGATATAGAAGTGGAACGGGTGTTGTATGATTGTCATGCATCTCCATATGGAGGCCATCATGGTGGCGATTGAACAGCAGCGAAAGTACTACAATCTGAGTTCTTTTGGCCAACGCTATTCAAAGATGCCCACGCATTTTTTAAGAAGTGTAACCAGTGCCAGAGAACAGGAACGATAACAAGGAAGCACGAGATGCCTTTGAATAATATCTTGGAGGTAGAGATTTTTGATGTATGGGGGATAGACTTTATGGGTCCATTCCCATCATCCAGGGGAAATAAATACATTTTGCTGGCAGTTGACTACGTGTCGAAATGGGTGGAGGCAATTGCATTGCCGACGAATGATGCCATGGTTGTCGCTGCGTTTGTGAAGAAGAATATATTCTCCAGATTTGGTACTCCACGTGCCTTGATTAGTGATAAAGGAACTCATTTCTGGAATCGGTTGTTGAATAACCCTTTAGCTAAATATGGGGTCCGTCATCAAGTTGCAACAACATATCACCCTCAAACAAATGGACAAGCAGAGGTATCCAATAGAGAAATCAAGCAAATACTAGAGAAAACGGTGAGTGTGAACAGGAAGGATTGGGCTGCTAAGTTAGACGATGCCTTATGGGCATACATAATAGCGTACAAAACACCAATTGGGGCATCACCGTACAAGCTGGTCTATGGGAAGGCATGTCACTTTCCTGTAGAGCTTGAACACAAGGCGTATTGGGCCATCAAGAAGCTAAACATGAACCTTGAAGCCGCGGGTGAGAAAAGATAGCTGCAGTTGGATGAATTGGATGAGTTCAGGTTGCACTCATACGAAAATGCCAAACTTTACAAAGAAAAGACCAAGAGATGTCATGACAAACATATAAATCCGCTTCATTTTGATCCAGGCCAACAGGTATTATTATTCAATTCTAGGCTTAGACTGTTTCCTGGGAAGCTGAAATCGAGATGGTCAGGCCCATTTGAGATAGTGAGAGTCACCCCATATAGTGCACTTGAGTTGCGAGCTATACATGGTGAAATAAAATTTTTAGTGAATGGACATAGAGTCAAACACTATTGGGGTGCCACCATAAATCGTGAGAAGACCAAAGTTGTGCTCGCTGATGAGTGAGGCGAGATTCTGCATCGTGCCGCGACGTTAAATCAGGCGCTTCATAGGAGGCAACCTATGGACTTGTTGTAATCATCGTGCCACAACATTAACTAAGGCGCTTATTGGGAGGCAACCCAATGCTTAGTTAAATCTTAGCATAGCTAGAAGTAGTTCATGTAATTATAGGTACTAACGAACTTGCGAGTGCATTCGGGTGAAAGAAGCAGTGTGCTAGCATGACGAAAGGCCTGGCTAAAGCCAGGGGGATCGGGCAATAAGCCCCTAACGCTTGGCTAAAGCCAGGGGGCACTGGGCGATAAGCCCCTAACGCCTGGCTAACGCCAGGGGGGACCGGGCGATAAGCCTCTAACGCCTGGCTAACGCCAGGTTGGTCTGGGCTTTTTAGCTCTGACGCATGGCTAACGCCAGGGTGCCCAGGATTTATGACTAAAACGCACATTAAACGCCAGGTATGTTCCACTTCTTTCTTTTTTTTTCATCTCCCAACTCTCTCTCAAGAAAGGGTTAACTCCCAAGAACACCACCAACACCGATTTGCTCGCACACTCACACCAAAAACACATAGATTAACACACACATCTTCACCGACACAACAAGTTCACAACACACAGAACTCTGCACAATTTCGATTTTGTGGTGCACTTCATCCGACAAACTCACATCAAGCGTTGAGGTATGATTATATCCCTACCCTTTGTTACTTCGAATTGGGTATTACAATTTTGAAAGGTGTAGTGTTGATTCATGGTGATTCTTTATGGGTTTATGCAATTCATGGTCATAGTGTATCATATTGTGATTCCCAACCCCCGAACCCTTTAGGAATGGGCTGAAATTGTGAAACTAAGTGGTATTATGGAACCCCAACCAGCTTTGGGTACATGAGGCAGTCCCTCAAGTCCATAAGAGCTCTCATGGAAATTGTGCTAGCCAAGTGCTCGATGTAATGCCTCAATGGAAATACATATCCCATTTGGAGCCCGAGTCTCCGGGAAACAAACCACTAGTGTCATGTATCGTGAACTCCATGAAATTTTAAGTGTGAAGAGGCTCACGAGAAGCCGTATGTGTCAATTTTTCGTAAACGCGCCAAGGTGAAGTCTGAGTAACCTTGGCAAATTGGAAAAGCTTTTAGTACACACGTTGTGACATCCACTAACTACCAATCATTTGTGCAGGGAAAAAAATGATGCTACCTAGAAGAGCTGGAGGCAAAGGAAAGGCCACGTCTTCGGCCCCAGCAAAAAGCAAAGCAAAACCCCCACCACCTCAGAAGAAAATAAAAGGGGGAGATGCTACTTCTAGTATGACTTGTGAGGAAGCAGTAGTTGTTGTTGCTGCTATGAGACAACAGCCCGTTGGTCAACGGGAATATGGTATCAACAGCATACCAGTACAATCCAGGAAATGGTATGCACGCTGCAAGCCAAAACATGTTCACCCTGAGGGGTCCATTAAAGAAGGGAGTCTAAGAACAAAATTCCCAGCGATTTGGAGGAGCATCCATGAGTTGGGTTTAGGATATGTGTTCAGGCACAATGGTCACATCAACTTGAACTTAGTCCGGGAATTCTATGCAGGGTTCGACCCTAAGGACAAGGAGGGATTGGTGCCAATTCGTGGGAACTTGGTGGATTTTTTGGCCAAGGCCATATGCGATTTTCTAGGTGCACCAAATGTTCCGGTGGAGCCTCTAGAGCAATTCATCCGCCATCCCAACTATAGAGAGGTGAGGCAGACACTGTGTGGGGTTGAGTACAGGGCTGCTTGGATTCGGGATAGAGTCACAAATCTCTATAAAAGGTTTCCCAAGAAGAAAATGAAGGTTGAAACCCAGGTGTGGCTTAAAGTGATTAATGCACGGATACTACCATGCAATTATGACACCTTAATCAGACGAGAGATGATTTGTGTGCTCTACTTCCTCATGACGGGGCAGAGAGTGAATGTGGGCCATCTGATGTGCTATCAAATGGGGTTGGTGCGTTCCAGCAATAGAATTGATCGAATACCATTCCCAAATTTCCTGACTCAGTTCCTCCTAAATGAGAATGTTGCGGTTGATCCCAACTTTGGCCATAACATTGATCAACTCGCACGAAGACTGATATCACTGGCTTAAGATTGAAGGAAGAGTCTTCACTGACCACTGCAGAGCACAATGTGCGGGATGATAGCTTCATGGCCCATCTTTATGGGATGATGGATTTGCAGTTGCGAATAGGAGGTCGGCCAGCGTCAGTTGATAAGAGAGATGAGTTGGATCAGAGATACCCGCTTAATGCTCACGCTCAGCAGATGATTGGAGCAGGTGAGGGATACAGGCTCCCAGATGATGAGGATATCAACACACCTGACGATTCTGATGCAGAGCCGATGCGCTCAGATGAGGAAGATGATGAAGAAGATGAGCATGAGGAGGAACGGAGAGCGTCAGATGATGAGGACGCTGAATGATCAGGGAGTTCTTGTACCTTGCTTCTATTACTTGTTTTGTCTTTATATGATGCACTGAGGACAGTGCATGAATTAAGTGTGGGGTGTTATACATACGTATTGTGGAATTTTTGTACCACATGTGGTGTCGTGTGTAGTTTTGTATTCATGATAGTAAATGATTTTTCTTTTAAGTCTTGTAGTTGTTTTTTTTTTGTTTTTTTTTGTTTATATATAAATATGTGGACTTTTCCCGACGATGGACCTCCTAGACAGTTCTCTTGAGGGAAGTAAGTCTAAAGAAAATACAAAAAAAAGATTTTTGTTTTAGGTAGTGTAGTAATTCCCCCTTGGTTTTCTTTGGACCACGGTTCTTTTCCAAGGGTGTAACTTGAATTGGGTACTTTAAATTATTTTTGTTTTTTTAGAGTAGTTAGGAAGAAACTGAGTTACTCTGAAATACCCTATGACATGTTTGATGCCCGCATATTAGGTTATGTCATACATGCTGCTTTCCCTTATATTTGGTTTGACATGTGATGCCTGAGAAAAAAAAGAAATAGCCTATTTTGTGACGCCTTAACTCAGTTGTGTGACTTGTATGCTACATAGTGCGGTAGTGCTTAATTCTCTCAATTTTGTGTGCTTGCTTGACTTGAGAGTTGAATAAAACCGTTGTGATTGAGTCATGTGCAATGTTTGAGTGTGGTTTAGTGATTTCCTATGCTATCCTGTGTAGTCTAGAACTTGCCCCGTGTGTTAATCGAAGCGAAATTGTAGCTTATGCTAGTCTGGGGGATGACGTAGGAATTTTCTTGCTTGATCAAGGATGTGCTTGTCACATAAGAATTACATTTTCCATTGTTAGCCCCTTTGAGCCTTTAGACTTTTTCTTTGGCNATTTTTGCACCTTTTCCTCCTAAGGCACTTAATCGCTAAAAGAAGTAAGGTGGGATATGGGGGATTAACTTCTGAGTGGATCCATGGAAAGGCCTGTTAGTGCACAAAAAAATTGTATTCAAGAGTTACTAGCCATTGAATCTTCATGTATGGAGTGTGTGTAGGAAAGAAAGAAAAAAAATGATAGTAAAAGTATGTACAAAAAGATACATACCTCCAATTTTTATTAATTTGTGCTAGTGACAATATAGAAGTGTCTAATTGAAAAAAGGGCTATGTTGAATATGAATTGTGGCAAGGGAATTGGTTGAGAAGAATATGTGTTAATTTGTGAAGGTAGTTTATTAAAGTGCTTAGGAGGGTTAGTTACTATTCCTAAATATATCCTACTCGTCCCTTAGCCTACATTACAACCTTAAAAGTCCTAAGTAATCCTATATTTGGCTAACTTGAATTAGTGGAGATCTACACTACGGGCAAGCTTAAGGTACGATCACGGGATGCATGTGAATTCTTTGTGAGAGTGAGTGAAATTGTTCAAGTGTGTTATGTCCTTAAATAATGTTCAAAAGAATATTTGAATGTGTGGACTAGTTATATTCACTCTTCTGTTGTTGGTGAGGGCACATGATCTCATGAACGGTTGGTAATATTGTAATTTTCTTGTTGGGTAGGTGCGTGAATTGAGAGGGCTTAGTAGTTGCAAGTTGATTCTTAAGGTTGGGTGGTTACAATTAGGTTGATTCTTGTGATTGATTAAATTGTTATACTTTGTCATGTTTAAAGAAGGGAAAGAATGTGAAATTTTGTATGTTCATACTTGATTGCCGGTATCGATCATAGTTAAGGGGTAATGTGTGTGATTGAAAAGTAAAATACTCCTTGTTAATGAAATGTGTACGTGTTGAAGGATATTGCTCGAGGACGAGCAAGAGTCTAAGTGTGGGGTGTTGATGCGTGGCTAGAATCCATAGTTTTAAGCATTATGTACCTTACATTTTATGTGCTTTTGTGATAAAAATACACGTCATATGTGCATAATGGAGTCTATTTCATGTGTAGGTGAATTGGAGATGGAAGTCGAGCTAAATGGGTGCATAAACGTCAAAAATACGCTCAAAAGTCGAAAAGGAGTGACCCGGACCATAGTCAGGCGTTTTGGCCCTAAAGTCTGGCCTGCCCAGGCGTTAATGGGGAGTTTGGGGCTTAAAGCCTGGCCTACCCAGGCTATAGTGGCGCGTTAGAGCCCAAACGCCTGGCCTACCCAGGCTATAGATGGGCGTTTGGGGCTTAACGCCTGGGGTCTCTGGTCTGGTCCAATCCGAGTTTTGAAGGTTTTAAGTGTTTCCCGGTATGAATAGAAGTCTTCTACACGTTTAGGGTTTGTCCCAAACATATAAATAGACCCAAAAAACACAACTTTGTGGGGAGGATGCCATTTTTGGAGAGAATATACACACAAGATCATTAAGGAAGCAAAGGATTATCAGTTTTCTTCATCTTATTCTAGTATTTTCCATTTATACAAGACTTATGCAATTGTTTGATTCTAGTATAAGTGGCTAAACACCTATTGTTCTGGGTTGTGGTTTAGCCATGAATATTGTTATTCGACATTAACTTAACCTTGATTATAGTTCACTCAATATATGGTTGTTTCTTCAATTATGCGTTTAATTGCTTAATTGTTTGGCCAGCAATTTGGTTCTATATACTATCTATGTTATGCTTGGGAAAGTCGTATATAGATTAGAGAATAATTGAAGAGAGCACGATCTTAACCCTTCATGGGAGCAGATTTGTGGTTAGGATAGGAATATACCTAGTCACCGTGCTTAATTAAACATCGTAA